>JAXQGY010000497.1:0-222242 GCA_037040535.1 Talaromyces sp. P118-02
TGTTGTTGTTGTTGTTGTTGTTGTTGTTGTTGTTGTTGTTGTTGTTGTTGTTGTTGTTGTTGTTGTTGTTCCTTTGCGTCATCGTCTAGAGTAGTCCTCGCATTCGATCCATCAGCAACAGTAGGCTCTGCCATGCTGCCTGCCTGTGCCTGCCTGGCAGCGATAAAAGCTCGTGCGCGTGGTGCAGTCCAATGCCTGGCTGGATGAAAAATATCGTCACCGCATCGTGCTTGGCGAAAAAGGCAGCGAAGAAAGAAACTCTGATTCAAGAATTAATCCTTCCCACCATTCCTCCGCCATCGCATCCCCCCAGAAAGAAAAACATGGGCGATTATTGGCTTGTCATAGACCCACTGTGGGGAGAGTGCCGATTGCCCGAGTCGAGACTGTTCTGTGGCAAACAGATAGACAGAGATACGGAATGATTCACATTGTTGATGCACGTACGGAGGAGTCCTTGGATGAATTATAGAAGAAAAAGCAAAGCCAGCCCTACAGCAGATCAAATGCAGCCAAGGGGAGCGAGGCGCACAGTCTGGCCAATGAGCGCCCGTGCCCGCTATGGCGACATCGTCCGCCAATCGACTACATCGTTCCGTATACTGTATACTGTATACCTCCTGTATACTGCACTGCTACTGTGCTACGATGTACTGCTCTACATCTAGTCTTGCAAACTTGTCGTGAGTCGTCAAATTGAAACATGTTACAAACAAATATATCTTCCACTCTTACTCCCCCCCAAAACTCATACCAAATTAGCTTCTTTCGCGCCCCCGTCCACCACCACCACCCATCTCCCTCGCCGGCCGTTGTTGGTCTTGCGGAGGAAGAGGAGGCTGCGATGGGTTCGTTGCCATGCATATATACTCGCCATCGCCGCCCTGAGCACCAACAGTCACCCACACGTATTTCCCTCCGCCTCCAGACGGCCGTTCCTGTGGCCCGTCCCAGACCATCTCGCCCGGGTTTTGTTGTTGTCCGTATGCACCGGCTGCGTTAGAGGTACTCGGTCTGCCTCCGAGCCGGCCATAATTCACCCACGTCGTGAGAACTTCCTTGACGAATTTCATCTTCCGTAGAAATGAGTTGGCTTGTAAGACATCCCGCAGGCGTTCATTGCCCGTCTCGGCAGAGTCATTGGCAATCGACATAAAGTTCGTCACGTCGTCAGAAGCAACTGCGCGAGTGTCAAACCCGGCCGGGTGCATTTTCCCCTTTGCTGCCAAATATCGTGCTGCAGAGGGAGAAAGATGGTAAAAGTCGACCCATGGCGGTGACCCTCGGCTCTGCCCGTGAGAAATCACCAGCTTGGTGTGATCCGGAAAGTTAAACTAGAATAATTAGCAAAAAGTCTGCAGAAATAAATCTCAGTCGTACCTGAAAAGCTCCATCACCAAACCCCCACACACCAACATTGCCCAACCGCTGGTAGAACTTGATACAGACATCAGATTGACTCGTCAATGGGCCGTCGTCGCTCATAAGATCGGCATCGCCGTTCCTCCCACTCCCAAGTGATCCAATCATGTACTTTCCAAATTGATCCACCAGTTTGACTCGTTTCACCTTTTCTGCTTCTGACTTGGCATAGTCGACGCCAGAATCAGTTCGCACTTTAACCCCCATAGCACCCGATCCACTACTAGATGCCTTCACTTCAAAGACATCCGGCTGGACTAGCACTTTCTTCATGCCTCGGCTTTCTGCTGGACCGCGATCTGAATTCTCGTAAAACTCGACAGGCCTTCCATTGCGAGGCACTAGCTGATCGACCTCTGAGTACGCAAAAGGAGCCGCGTCGCGGTTTTCTTGACACCTAGCTTTACGGCGGATATGCTTTTCTCCATCTCGCAGCACAATGCCACTGGCAGGTTGTCCATGCTCGCCTTTGAAAACGCAGCCAACTGTTCCGTCATCCAGTATATACCCAATTCCATATCGATTCGTATAGTCAACCCATTTAATCACGTATGAATGAGGACGCCTTCGGTTCTGCGATCGGTACGTGCGAGAAGCCGATGGCATCATATTCCGTATCATGGCTTTGATATCCATGATCACTTCCTCTGGCGATGAGCGATAGAGCAACTCGAACTGCTCGCTATGGTGAATAAGTGGGTTTGTGCCAAGGGTTGAACGCGGCTTGTTCGATGACGCGCCTAGTTTACTGGCTTTATGTCTCTCGTCGCGTGCACTTTCCGGCGGAGGCTGTTGCATGGCTCTGGGATCTCTTTCTGGTGGTCGACCCATTTGCGGTCTCGACGGGAGCCGGACCGTCCTAGTCCTTGAGGGATCGGGGCGCATTTCATCAACTGGTGTTCCCGTTCGAGGTATACCCTCGCTCATACCAGGTGGAAGTGGGGGTCTTTGATGTGGACCTTCGAGCTGGCGACGTGACTGCGATCTTGTTTTGGCCATGCTTAGGCTATTAGGCATGCTTTCGGACTTTGGCATTGGAGGTGCAACAAGGCGGTCCAGTTCGCGTATAGACGCCGAGTAAGATGGAGCACCTCTAGGACCTCCACGTACAGGCCGTTGGCCCAAGCCTTTTTGAGACGATTCCGGCAAGTCTTCTAGAGAGTCTGATGTTCCTTTCCTTGTATGTGTCGGGTTGTTCGGCGGGCCGCGCATCGTCGCAGCACTTCTACTGGATTGTCGAACAGGTAGAGCTTGTTGACGAAGTGTAGCGGCATGGCTCTTTGACACCGAGTCGAATCGTCGCACTTGTGCAGCAGCGAGAGCAGCTTTTGTGCGCGAAACACTAGCTTTCCCTGTAGCCTCGGCTCCGGGCATGGATTCGTAGCTATCATCCGAACTTTTGGACGAGTCGTTGTTCTCGTCGGGGACAGGGGATTCGCTTTCCGGTACACTCCAGTCGCCATGGAAATATACCGGGTATCTGTACACAAAATCCAATGGCAATGGGACCGTTGGCGAAAGCATCTTCTCCGTTTCTACCGCCGTCTCCGAATAGACACTCTTCGACGAGTGTTTGCCGGCACATTTGCGCGAAGTGCCGTCGCTTTTTCGGCCAACACCGCACTCTGCATAATAAGCTTCTTTGCAAAACGCATAGCGCTCTACCGCGTCTCTCGTGTGTGTCGCTTTGCGCCGATATTTCTCTTCAAAGTCCAAGCTATACCCCTGAAGCATTCGGTCACCCCGAGGCTCCTCCATCTTCAGCCACACTGGTTTCGTTTGTTTGAAAGACGGGTCCAACGATCGAGGAATGCATCCAGGGTACATGTTGAAAAACGGGTGGTCAACAATGTCATCGGGCAACGGCCTTTGCTCTTCATCTAAGCTGAGACATGAGCTTACGAGATCCTTTGCTTCCGAGGGGATGAAGTTTGAGCATTCGTTATCTTTCGGCCACACGTAGTGCAAGTTTTTAACTTTTTTATAAATCTCTTCTTGGGTCTTGGATTGAAACGGTGGGAATCCGGCAAGCATCGCGAAACTGTCACGGAATTAGTAGCCCCCCACATAGAATTCGAAGGGGTATTTACCAAATAACACCCAACGACCATATATCCACTTTCTGGTTATGCCCTCCTTTGCTTTTGTCAATTACCTCCGGAGCAATGTAGTTGGGAGTTCCACAGAGCGTCTGCCGTCGTTTTGCTTCCTTTTCGGACAGAATCATAGCTGCCAGACCAAAATCGCCAACCTTGATATCCATGTTGTGGTCGAGGAAAAGATTGCCCATTTTCAAGTCTCGGTGCGCGACATTCCGTTTATGAAGGTACTTCACTGCACCGCAAAGCTGGACCATGAGTCGTCGAACTTCCGGCACCGTAAGACATCTCCGTTTCTTTACCATATCCATCACCGATCCATTAGAACATAGGTCCATGACAACGTATGTACATTGTTCAAAAGCAAATGCTCGATGGAAGCGAACAATATGCGGGTGTCGCAATTTGGAATGAATCTCGAGCTCGGTACGAAACTAGAATTCCATACTAATTAGCGAACAAAACTTCCGAATACTCTGAGTGAGAAAAAATCACCTTCTCGGCCATCTTCCTCTGGGTCATCTCAGATCGGACCACTTTCATGGCGAACACGCGACCATTGCGCACAAGCTGTCCCTCGTAGCAAATGGCAAAGCCTCCCTTTCCAAGGAACAGCCCCGTCGAGTACTGTTCGCCATCCTCTCCAGGCTCCGTCACAATCGTCGGTGGTGGAGGCGGGTGGATTTTGGAGAGCGCAGCCTTGACGGCCGCCGGGGGCGGAGGGGCGTGGCGATCCACCTTTTGGTGAGTTGCGGACGCTTGGTGCTTTATTGGCAGGTTCGTTGATCGCGGAGACAGCGCTTCCATGTCAATGAGGCGAAAGCCCTGGAGTTTGGTTGGGGTTTTATCTTCTCAGGCGGTTCCGAGAGCGCGCATCAGTCGATCGCCCATGCAGCGCAAAGTCGTGGCTTCGTAAAACTCAACTGAAAACAGCCCAAGGGTGTCTCCAGTATGTGCAAGCCGACGAATTGAATCTGCCGTTCATGAATGGAGTGGTCAGCGTATCTGTTGACAGGAGTGAAGGCCGTCCCCTGAGCAATGTTGGGTTTCAGTATGCGTGGCCGCCGTGGTATGTTTCGTCTCGGCGGGCCGCGAAGATCAGCGGCTCAGGCTAGGAGCGCTTACTCACCAGGTAAAACAATGGATGCCAAAGGAGAAACAATGCCCAAGTAACCACAATCCGCAATAACCCCCGACCCCAATCAGGCTGCCGTACTGGGAAGAGACTTTGTGCTGAGAAAGCCGGCGACTTGCAGGAGGGAAATGAGATGGTTTGGGCAAGCTGACCGAGTCGATTGCCGCTTCGGGAAATCAGTAAACACGGGCCACGGCAACCGCGCTGGCCCCCCGTGATGGCTGCCTCAGGCCGCCAGGCGTCAGGCCGTTCATCTCGTGATTGGCCGGGCCGGCTCCGCTCTTCCCACCGCAGCCATCACAGCATCAGCAATTCGATGCTGGTGACTGATTGCATGTTCCAGAACAACCGCTGCAGAGCATCCCAGAAGCTGCTCAGCCCCGCATTTGCCCAGTGAGCTGCTCGGAAAACGACCGACTCTGACCGCGGTAGTTCCTGCAGCTCTACAGCGCCATGTCTCTCACTCTCAAGCTCTCCTCGCTGGTCATCCGCACTCTATCAAAACCCATCGCAGTACGCTCCCTTTGACCGAGCAGAGTTCTCCAGATTCTAACATGGCCAGAACCAAATAAAAAGCCAGGCCCGCGAACATGAGCGCTTTCGCAAGGTGTGCGTGTCCATGGCACAGACGCTGCACCGCATCGACATGCGCCTGCGACTCGGTCTTCTCCGAGACACCGCGGCGATAGAACAGCAAGCTGCAAAGGAGGCCGCCGAGGCCCAAGCACGGAAATTCAAACCGAAAACCCCAACGGTAAAGACCGAGGCAGACGCGAAAGCAGAGGGCGAGGCGATCGAGCAAGCCAAGCAAAAAGCAATTGACCACGCGAAGTCGAGGCCCCCGCCGCGCATCCGGCCGCTATCCGAATCCAAGGCAATCGACTCGGGCGCCAATTTTATAAGTGAGACGTTTTTGTTCTTGGTAGCGGGTGGTTTGATTGTCTTTGAGTCATGGCGGTCACGTCGCAAGGAGACAACCCGTCGAGAGGATGTCCAGGATCGATTGAATGAGCTGGAACAGTCTGAAAAGGCTGCGCGAAGAGCACTGGCTGTTCTGGAGACCGAGCTCTTGGAACTTAAAGCACAAGGCAAGAAGCCAGCCAAAGGGGCCAAGCGCCTCCTCCCTTCTGACGTGTGGGAAGTCGAAGAGCCGCAAGAAACACAGGCAAAGGACGAGAATAACGACTGGATATCTCAGGCCTGGTCTTGGATATCTGGTTCCGAGCAGCCTACTCGGAAGAAGCAAGCAAACCAAGAATCACGACAGGCGCTTGCGAAGGAAGAGCCCTCGCCTAATGGAGTCTCTTCAAGTCAGTCTGTCATTCTGAGTAGTCTTCCTCCAAAAGCAGAGCCTTCGCCGAAGGAGTCATGATTTTTTCTTGCATTCGAAGATTTGCAGTATAATATTGCATCCATTGGCTATGATACCCTTTTCTTAATTTTTCTGTTCTTATTTTTCTTTCTTTCTTTTCTTTCGCATATGATGCCATATATATAGACCGTCCCTCTCCTTTGCATACTGTGTACGATAGATACTACGGGCCACTTATGGGCTCCCCGTGGTCATGTGAGGCGACTCTCCTCTCCGCGGACCATTGCCTCCTTCCCTGTATGTCAATGATCTGTTGTACATACAACTCTCTCACCAGACTTGTCGACATGTCTACCCAAAAATCCATTGCATTCTCCTCTTCTCTTCGCAGTCGCTCAGTCTGGGGTGTTCTCAATCCCATTCTCGATGCAGCTGATCTTACTTTAGAAGGTTTGCTTCCTGCTATCGCGATGACTCTGGCTTATTTCTGTCAAAGAGTCGTTGACCAATGCACACGACCTTGAGTTTCATTATCCTGACCACAATATTATACTACGCACCATTCTTGTCACGCCCCTTTGCCTTGAGGATGCCAACAGACAGACCACTTTGACTCGCGCAGAGGAATTTGTAACAGTGAATAACAATGGTGATAACAGCTCACACCTGGCCATCATATTTTTGCTATCAGACAAGGCGTTTCAAACAGCTAGTGGACGGTACAGAGTCGATGGTCTAGTTTCTCTACAGGCCCTGTATGTTCTCTTTTCTAATCGCCTAGGAGGGCTAGTACGTTGACTCGGTGTACAATAGAATCTTCCAGTCGCCATCGGCCTCGTATTTGCCAATCATACCGGCAGCAGAACCATCGTCTCTATTCACATCGGTCAAAAAGCATTGCAACAGTCTTGCGCGCGGACCAATCTCGCATCCTTTGCTTTCTCCACCATCGCCACTGTCTCTCCTAGAGTATGTGGTTACCAGCGGACCGAGTAACTTACCAACAAAACATAACCTAAATGTATTGAGCGATCTTTTTCCATCGCTGCGTGCTTTGAGCAGAGCCGCAACGACTCCAGAGGGCCGGCGACTCATTGCGGAGTATCTCGGAGAAGAGCTGGCAGACAGCATACAGGCATTCTGGGAGCAAGAATGGGTCTGCGGTTGAATTTTCTCTACGTTCTCTAGTGGAGAGCCATCTAGCACTGCAGTGGTTTATTGATGTGGACTATTGAAAACGGAAAAACCGGGGGGGGGGGGGGGGGGTTGCCACGTGCGTTTACACTTTGTATATTTACTGTTCCGGAACCCACCTACAGGGTTCAGGGTCTCTTCATCAATTGATGTTTCTAACGTGAGAATACGAAACATAAAATAAATCTTCATATATTTAATTTCAGACCTCGGAGCTCTTTAGTATCAATTTTATGTTTGTATTTTTTGCGTCCTGCACTTAATACCAATTCCCGACGCCTCTTTAATCTTTATATGTAGTAGCACGTGATGTCCCGGGAAGCGGAGTTTTTTTTTTTTTTCTCAGTTGATTTCACACCGTTAGAGAATTCGTATATCTTTGTTGGAAGACAGGTGGAGCGAAATAAACACATCATAAAATAACGACATGTCGAAACCGGTCCGGCACTGGCCCGGCGGCATTCCCCGCTGTATCAAACCTCATCCCGAGGGCGATTTATCCCTTGATCAGATCAAAGAAGAAGTCAAGGGGTGGCTCCTCTTCGTCCAAGTGTGAAATCTGAATCTATTCCTAGGAGAATACGGGAATAACTTGCGAGATTAGGAGAGTTGGGTGCCGCGTGCCTCCGATGAAGATGAAGATGAAGATGAAGATGGAGAATATGAATTACGCCAACGACGAAACCTCGTCGAGCAGTGGGCTTCAGCTACGCAGGAGTTCCGTGATGTAAAACTTTCATTTATAGATTTGAGATTCTAGCTAACTTAGGTATAGTCATTTCACGCCCGCGCCCCAATCGGACTCCCAGGCACAGAAGGGAACCGATCACGCAGCCAGCCTGCAGATGGCCTTCGATACCCAGCAGAGGCATTGGAGCGACTTCTCCAAACCACCCAGCCCTCTGCGTACGGCGTGCTTCCACTGGTGCCGATTGATGAGGCACACCCTATCAACCGGGCGCGCTGGGTGAAATTCGTTATTCTGTTGTATCGATATGGTATTGAGGCTGGGCATTGTCTGGATATGGATTATGAGCATTCAGAAATTGTTTTTAATCCAGCCACCACCACCAACGGTAGTTTGATTGAAGACTTTCCTGCTTGGAATGACCTTGAGGCTGCCCTTTTCGGGTCGATCTATCTGACGCGCACTGGAACAGTTCTCTATCTCGGTCACAATGGCCCATATATGCTCGTTGATGAAGATGGGTTAAAAACAGGTCGCCTTGCATTGACTGTCTTCACATGTAACGGTGAATTTGAGGAATCGTTGCTTATTCGTCCTTTCAATATGCGAACGCCGTATTTATGGTTCTCTACGCTTGGAAAAGGCTTAGACGATGTCAAGCACAGAGAGGGTGGCCATAGACATCAGAACCCACCGTAAGACTCCTCTCTTTTCTTTGCATTTTCTAAGTGAGGGTATTCTAAAAGACTCTTTCCAGGCTTGACATGGATCTGCCTATCCTCGACATCCTTTGCAACGCTCAAGCTGCAAACCAACTTGTTGGTGATATGCCTATATGCGACCGCGATCAATGGAAGGAAGACGTGGAAGTCTATGCACCTGGCTATTTAGCACTCGAAGCCGCTGGTAGGGGTGCGGAGTATGATCTCAGTCTTCTTGCTTTTCTCAAGGATATTGGAGGCTACAAGAAATCACGGATCTGGGAGAAGTTTCGTTCTGGGGCTGATCCAAGGTTTGTTTATCTTCCTAATCAAAAGCCTCAGTAGGTTTCTATATTAGAGATGTTACATACGTTCACGTATATTAAATGAAGACCCGAAGAATATGCTATCTAGATTATGGAGCCGCCTTGATGCTGGACTGGATACGGCGTATGATCATATTAGTATGTATTATTTCATTGTATTATCATCTAGAGTTTCTCCTAATATATAGACTGGTGTGAGTATGTTTAGAGTTTGAAAACAAATAATGCTGGCTGTTTGATGTGGTTTTACAATCAATACATAGTGACTGGTACGTACAAGGTGGATCAATTGATACATATATCTCCGTACTATTAGCGTCCCATGCTTGGCACAGGCAGCCAGATTCTACACTGGCGGACATGAGATTCAGACTAGCTCCAGCAAGTTGGCCTCATCCGAGACTCCGGACTCCAGACGTCGATCAAGAAAAAAAAGATGACGCGTTGCCGCAAAGGCTCGTGTGTGGCGCAGTGGCCGCCGACTGCCGCGCTAAAGCGCCCCCGCCAGTGCTAGCATCATCGGTTGGGTCCAACCGTTGACGGGTCCAGACTGACTGGACTGACCTGAACCTGACAGGCACCTTCCGTGACAACTTTTACTGCCACCACCACTCTGCATACTTTTTTTTCTTACACTTTCGCTCCTCGATTCCTGTCCTTTCTTCTCCGTCGTTTATCGCGTATAGTATAGATATCGTTTCTGGGCTGTACAGGGTCATTATCCTCCCAGATCTGTCTATACCTTTCCCCCCTCTACCACTGACCACTGTGGAATTGATACGTCAGATTTGGTGGTGAAATTTGGCGCAACGCCTTGCGTACATGAAAAATGGTTTGTCACTGCGTCCTACAACATGCGCTGATATCCTTTCGATGCTGATGTTTCTGTTTCTGTGTTCAGGGTCAATCCCGACGTCCTGGTGGTGGTGAAAAGCGCAGTCGCGGTTTTGGCCGCTCCAAGGCGCAGGCCGACATTGGAGATGGCCGACAATCAAAAGGCAAGCCGCAGGTGAAAAAGGCTGCGTTCGAAAGTACAAAGAAGAAGGAAATTGGTGTCTCGGATCTTACGCTGCTGAGCAAAGTGTCCAATGAGGCAATTAACGATAACTTGAAGTTGCGATTCGAAAATAAAGAGATCTACGTACGGTGGTCCCGCTTTTGCGATGAAGGTGCTTGACTAATTGACTTGGGGTATACAGACTTATATCGGTCATGTGTTGGTGTCGGTCAATCCGTTTCGAGATCGTATGTCGAAGACGTGTCCGTTCTTTCAGCCAGCCTAGCGAAGCTAACGATGGTCCAGTGGGTATCTATACCGATCAAGTGCTCGAATCATATCGAGGAAAGAACCGACTCGAAGTACCTCCCCATGTTTTCGCCATTGCCGAATCCTCATACTACAACATGAACGCTTACAAAGACAATCAATGTGTGATTATCTCAGGAGAGTCTGGAGCCGGAAAGACAGAAGCCGCAAAGAGGTTGATGCAGTATATCGCAAGTGTTTCCGGTGGCTCGGACGGTGCTATCCAGCAAACAAAAGACATGGTGCTTGCGACGAATCCACTGCTGGAGTCCTTTGGCAATGCCAAAACCTTGCGTAACAACAACTCGTCTCGGTTCGGTAAATATCTCGAACTGGAATTCAACGCCCAAGGAGAGCCGATTGGTGCGAAGATCACAAATTATCTGTTGGAGAAGACGAGAGTGGTCGGCCAGATCACCAACGAGCGAAACTTTCATATTTTCTACCAACTCACCAAGGCCGCGCCGCAAGCCTATCGAGGTGAGCATGACTCGTCTAAACATAGCTCTTCCATTAGCTAATGATTGCTTTTTTTTGCAGACAACTTTGGTATTCAACAGCCTCAGTCATATCTCTACACAAGCCGTTCGAAATGTTTTGATGTGCAAGGCATCGATGATGCATCCGACTTTAACGACACTCTCGAGGCGATGAGAGTTATTGGGTTGGCGCAAAATGAACAAGACAACATATTCCGAATCCTCGCCGCTATTTTGTGGTTGGGAAATGTGCAATTCACAGAAGACGACCAGAGCCATGCGACCATCACCGACCAGTCCACTGTCGACTTTGTCGCTTATCTCCTCGAGGTTGACGCTGCCCAAGTAAACAAAGCACTCACCATCCGAGTTGTCGAAACCGCCCGAGGAGGCCGCAGAGGATCCGTTTACGAAGTCCCGCTGAACCGCGTCCAGGCAAATGCTGTGCGCGATGCCTTAGCTATGGGACTTTACTTCAACCTGTTTGATTGGATTGTGGAGCGATTGAACATGTCTTTGACTGCCAAAGGCGCAGTCACCAACTCGATTGGTATTCTTGATATCTACGGGTTTGAGATTTTCGAAAAGAATTCTTTCGAACAACTGTGCATCAACTACGTCAACGAAAAGCTGCAGCAAATTTTCATTCAACTCACCCTCAAAGCCGAGCAGGAGGAATACGCCCGGGAACAGATCCAGTGGACTCCGATCAAATACTTTGATAACAAGGTGGTATGCTCGTTGATCGAAGACAAGCGCCCACCCGGTGTGTTTGCTGCTTTGAACGACGCATGTGCAACCGCCCACGCAGATTCGTCAGCTGCGGATCAGACTTTTGTCGGACGATTGAACTTTTTGGGCCAAAACCCCAACTTTGAGAATCGCCAGGGCCAGTTCATTATCAAACATTATGCCGGTGATGTCAGCTATTCGGTTGAAGGAATGACGGACAAGAACAAGGATCAGTTGCTGAAGGATTTGCTCAATCTCGTGGGATCTTCCAGCAATGACTTCTTGCATGCCCTGTTCCCCGACCAAGTCAACCAGGACGACAAGCGACGACCTCCCACCGCTGGCGACAAGATCAAAGCGTCCGCCAATGACCTTGTGGCCACCTTGATGAGATGCCAGCCTTCGTACATTCGAACAATTAAACCGAACGAGAACAAGTCACCGACCGAATATAACGGCGGCAATGTGATGCATCAAATCAAGTACCTTGGTCTGCAAGAAAACGTCCGCATTCGTCGTGCTGGATTTGCTTATCGACAGACGTTTGACAAATTTGTTGAACGTTTCTACCTTTTGTCCAAGCATACTTCATATGCTGGTGACTACACGTGGACTGGAGACTCAGAGTCTGGTGCCCGCCAGATCCTCAAGGACACTGGTATTCCCGCCGAAGAGTACCAGATGGGTGTAACGAAAGCCTTTATCAAAACGCCAGAGACCTTGTTTGCTCTAGAACACATGAGAGATCGTTATTGGCACAACATGGCCATCCGCATCCAACGGGCCTGGCGTAACTACCTGCGATACCGCATTGAATGCGCGATCAGAATCCAGCGTTTCTGGCGTCGAGTCACTGGCGGCCTGGAATTCATCAAAGTGCGCGACCAAGGGCATAAAATACTTCAAAACAAAAAGGAACGTCGTCGTATGAGTTTGCTTGGCTCGCGTCGTTTCATGGGAGATTATCTTGGCATTGGTAACAAGGGCGGACCTGGCGAGGTTATTAACAGTAGTATTGGAATTGGTGGTATACATTTTATTTTCCTACTCAAGAAGGATCACTTGCTAATGGCAAACAGGCTCTGATACCGTCATCTTTTCTTGCCGCTGTGAGCTTTTAGTGGCTAAATTTGGTCGATCAAGTAAACCGATGCCTCGTATTCTTGTTCTGGTAAGTCTGAGAACCGGTTTGAGCATATCGAGAAAAATTACTGACTCAGGTAGACATCCCGACACGTGTACGTGGTTGTCCAGGCGGTGGTGAACAACCAACTGTCGATTTCTTCGGAACGAACGATTGCAGTTGGCGCTATCAAATACATCAGCACGTCGAACTTGAAGGATGATTGGTTCTCTATTGTCGTGGGCGCTCAAGAACCGGATCCTCTCCTCAGTTGCATTTTCAAGACCGAGTTTTTCACCCACCTGTCGACCGTGCTCCGTGGCCAGTTGACCCTGAAAATTGGCGAAACGTGAGTTAATACTGAAGCTGCCCAAGGGTTGTACTTGCTAACATAGTGTAGAATCGAATACAACAAGAAGCCCGGAAAGCTTGCAACAGTCAAAGCAGTCAAGGACCCGGCGGTTCCTCGCGACGACACATACAAGAGTAGCACCATCCACACAGGGCCGGGTGAGCCTCCTAGCTCTGTGTCAAAACCAACTCCAAGACCAAAGCCGGTTGCTGCAAGGCCAGTTACTAAGGGTAAACTGCTGCGTCCCGGTGGTCCCAATGGTGGCCCATCCAAGTTGAGCGGCGGTCGTCCTAACGGGTCTACTCCTCGTCCTACTCCTCGCCCTACTCCGCAGGCACTTCCAGTGTCATCTCAACCCGCAGCAGCGGCAGCAGCACCCCAGCCACGCATCGTCCCTCAGCCGGTGGCTGCCGTGGCAGCTTCACACAGTCGCACTTCATCGCAAGCCTCTGTCAGAGCACCACCACCGCCGCCGCCGACCACTGCTCCGGCAGCTCCTAAGAAGCCCAGCGCCAAGGTCTTGTACGATTTCTCCAGCGAGCGCTCGAACGAACTCGCGATTCGTGCGGGTGAAATAGTGCAGATTGTTTCAAAGGAAGGAAATGGTACGTGCTGGCCATGTTTATTTCTTGTTTGTATACTGATAGTGATTATAGGATGGTGGTTATGCATGAACACCACGACGTCGGCCCAGGGATGGACACCCGAAGCTTATCTTGAAGAAATCGTCGCCGCAGCTCCTAAACCAGCTCCTCCTCCACCTCCACCGGCCCCCAAAGCAGCGACAAATGGCACGTCTACAGTAGCAGCAGCAAAAGCCAAGCCTGCTCCCCCAGCGCCTCCTGCGAAACGACCGATTGCTGGTGGACGCAAACCCCTGGCACCGCCTACGCGAGACAGCCAAGTGAGTGTCAACTCGCAAGACTCGTCCGGAGCTAGCGGTCGAGGCACGCCCAACAGCAGCTCGAATGCCAGCCTGGCAGGTGGATTGGCCGAGGCTTTGAGACAACGGCAGAGTGCGATGCGGCCGGCACAACACGACGACGACGACGACTGGTGAGCGAGGGGAGTTGTGTTTTTTGCTCTTTTTGCTTCATACCCGCACGCTGATTACTTGTTTGTCTGGAACTGCAGTCGTCGGTGCGAGTTGACTCGTCGTTTCCTCTTTTTGCTTATT
Organism: Talaromyces sp. P118-02; assembly: GCA_037040535.1. NCBI lineage: Eukaryota > Fungi > Ascomycota > Eurotiomycetes > Eurotiales > Trichocomaceae > Talaromyces > Talaromyces sp. P118-02. The sequence goes on from JAXQGY010000497.1 coordinate 14,047, forward strand.
TTTCTGCGTACTCTTTGGATTCTATGGCACTTTATTCTAGAGCATATGCATGGCGGCAGTTGTCATTGCCATGGTGAACAGATTCTCTTGCGCTGATTTCGTTTTTTGTTTTCGTCTTTCTGAATAGGTAGATTTCAAGCATGTGAACATTTACTACTGCTACTGCTACTGCTACTGCTACTGCTACTGTTACTGTTACTATTACTATTACTGCCACTTTTCCTCCTGTTTTTCCTCTATTGTTGATGCCTGACGATGAGGTCTGCTGTGGCGGTGGCACAGTCGCCCTTAGGTTCCTGCCCCGCCCGGCCTCGCCGTACCCCTCACTAGCTGCACCGCCACAGCAGCAGCTAGTGCGAGCCATATAAAACTGTCGACGCGGCCACGCGTTTCTCTTGTCTATACTCTTCTCCTTGTCCGTTGCCCCTCGTTCTTTGCACAATATCCATCTTCTTCTGCGTTGACCCGCTCAAAACTTCATCTTCACCTTCATCTTCACCTTCACCTTCACCTTCACCACCATGTCTTACGGCGACCAGCAATACCGCGGTGACTACGGCGCCGGCAGCCCTGACTTCTCCGACCTGGCCGGCCACGCCGAGAGCCACCATGGCGGCGCCTCGTCCTACTTCAACGAAGCCGCCAACCATCTGCAGCAGAACCACGGCAACTTCCAGAACCAGGACATCGACGAGAGACACGCCGTCGAGTCGCACCAGAGGCTGTACGAAGGGGGTGGTAATGGCAGCCCCGCTGACTCCAAGGACCTCGGTGCTGGTGCCGCCCTTCAGGCATTGAAGAAGTTCACTGGAGGAGGCTCTGGCGGCGGTGGTAGCCAGAACCAGTTGATTGGATTGGCCATGTCCGAGGCTGGGAAGCTGTTTGACCAGCACAGCGCCAATGGCAACACTGTAAGTTTGTTTTGTTGCTAGTTGAGAACACGAAGCTAATGTATGTGGTTGTATAGTCTGGCGACAAGCAGTCTGCCATCAACTCGGCCGCCGAGATGGCGTTCAAGATGTACTCCAAGGGCCAGGGCAGTGGTCTCGGAGGAACCGGTGGTCCAGCTGGGCTTATGAGTCTGGCTAGCAAGTTCCTTTAATAGGGGAGTTTGTCTTGTGTGATATGACGCCGTGTACATGATTTTGGATACAGGAACGGGTCCAGCTACGTATGTAGACGAATCAGTGATGTTATGCCAGAGTAATCCAACGATCATATCAATCAGTAACTGCTGCATCAGATAAAACGTAACTAGCTAGTTAGTACGTAGTTAAATGACGGATGGCCAGATGATCGACCCTATAATAAGATGTTTTAATAAGACGTAGCGCTTATTCAGATATTACTCCACCAAGGATTGTCCAGTAAGATTTTCTCGAGAAAATACGGTGAAAGTGAATAAGCTAGGCAGTTAGCCGTAAGCAGTATTAAGATGGCCTTTGATAGAAATCCTCCTTGCAACACGAAAAACAGGGTTGAACTATAATCGCTACACAGCGTTCGGCGATCAAGAATCCGCAGCGCGCGCGCGAAGAATGAATGGTTACTATATCTCGCCCAAGGCGGGGTTACCAGAATGCTGTCTCACATAACAGTAGAGTCGAAATTAATACATCCATAGTATTACTACGTACGTAGTAAGAAATGTTATGTAATTAATAAGTGGCGAGCCAGGCCGGATCGCAACAGCCGAGAAAGATGATTGCGTCAGGCTGGGCCATGTGAGGGGGGCAGGATTCCGCAACCTTTCTTTCTCTGCTGCTGACTTAAGAATCCTCGTCTGCCGTCTGGTCGCTTTTCTTCCTGCGACAGTCACAATTAACCTCCCACACACACGGCCGCCGTCAAGAATTGGGTGCTGCCTATCACCTAACGTTAACCAGCTAGTCCGCCCACCCTCGGCTGCAAGTTCCAACGCCCGTACATGCCGCCGATCATTCTGGCCTCGTCCGCATCAACCCACGCCGCGCCCTCGAGCGCACTGAAAGACAAGTCCACAAGCAACCCGGCGCCATGGGGCTGTCCAAGTCGAACAGGATCATCATCCTGTTGATCATTGATACCGTCTTTTTCCTGCTGGAGCTCACTGTCGGTATGGTTTTGTTGACTCTAAAGGGAAAAAAAAAGAAAATTTGCTGATCGGAGTGTTTATACAGGTTATGCCGTTCATTCGCTCGCCCTCGTTGCGGACTCGTTTCATATGGTATGTTTGCTGCGGAATTGATTGGATTAAAGGGGAATTGACGTGCTGATGCGTGGTTGAATAGTTGAACGATGTTATTTCGTTGCTCGTCGGACTGTGGGCTGTCAAGGTCGCCAACCAGGAATCCAACTCGAAAACATTCACCTATGGCGTGAGTTCACACACCGCGCCTTTTTTTTTTACCCTATCTAATCTGACGATGTTGTTCTAGTGGCAACGCGCCGAGACACTGGGTGCCCTGGTCAACGGCGTGTTCCTGGTCGCCCTGTGCATGTCGATTTTCCTCGAAGCAATCCAACGCCTTTTCGAGCCACAGGAAGTGAAGAAACCCGAAATGGTCATGGCTGTGGGCTGTGCCGGTTTGGTATCTAATATTGTCGGCCTGCTGCTTTTCCACGAACACTCGCACGGCCCCGGTGGACACACTCATGAACATGCACACGGCACGGAAGCTGACTTGGAGGATGGACATGCCTACGAGCAGACGACGCAGAAGATGGCTGATGAGAGGAACACTGTTGCGAGTATCATGCCAGAGAATGTGGTTGGTGTTCACCGTGCCGATGAGCCTGATGTGGGCGAACGACCGCAGATCATTGGCACTACTGAAGCCCCGGGGTCTCCCTCAACACCACGAAGAAACCGACAGTCCGACAGCGCAAACCGCCGCTCTCGTGGCTACAGCACTTCGCAACGTGGGTTTGGGGCCGTGGAGGATATTCAAGTGCATCCCGCCGAGCGCTATCAAACTATCCTCACGGCTGGACAATCTGATAGCGAGTCTACCGCCGAGTCGGATGTTGCCCAGGATGAAGGTGAAGTTACTGAGCAAACCTCTTTACTACCCAAGGACCGCCCGACACTCAGCTATACCACCGGAAACGGACACAAGGCATCCAAGGCTCCCGAAGATTCGCACCGCCATCATAACCATGCTCAGCCGCAGACGGACAAAAAGGGCCATGGACACGGCCACGGCCATTCGCACGGCGACCTCAACATGAAAGGGGTCTTTCTCCATGTCTTGGGCGATGCTCTTGGCAACATCGGTGTTATTGCGTCCGCGCTGATCATCTGGCTGACCGATTACTCGTGGCGATACTACGTTGACCCCGGAATTTCGCTAGTCATCACCCTCATCATACTCTGCTCGGCAATTCCGCTCTGCAAGGCAGCCTCCAGAATCCTTCTCCAAGCCGTGCCCGCCGGAATGAGCATCGACCACATCCAAGAAGACATCAACAGCATCCGCGGCGTCATCAGCTCTCACCATCTCCACGTGTGGCAGCTCAGCGATACCAAACTGGTCGCCTCGATCCACGTGCAAGTGGGCAGCGAGATCAAAGACGAAGGCTCCGACAGCTATATGAAACTCGCCAGGGAAATCCGCCGCTGTCTGCATGCCTATGGCATCCACTCGTCCACCATCCAGCCCGAATTCATCACAACCGACCTAGAATTCTTCGGCCAACAGCAACCCTCGCCATCCAACGCCAACGGCCCTGACCCAAACAACAACCATAGCAACAACAATAATCATAATTCGAGCAGTGCCAGCAGCGTTCTTGAGGGTAGCGCTTGTCTGTTGGAATGCGGCGAGGAGTGCCCCGACAAGCAATGCTGCCCTACAAAGTAAACCTCTCCCTAATTTTTCCTACTGTATATTCATACCATACCCCCTTCCTATTTGTAATATCGGGCTACAGAAACTGGCTTTATTACTGTAGATTTGCTTTTTTCTGTTTCTGTCTCTCTCTTAAAGGATCCTTGTATTCTGGGCTCCATGGGTTGGTTGGACTTCAAGTGGTGTTACGGCTGGCGCTAGTGGTAGATGGATACATCATCAATGATATTTTTCTTTATTTTTTTCATTATATATAATAATACAGATTGGTTAACTTTGTTAGTTGTAAGCATTAACTTATACAATAATAAGAATACGGTTCTATGTACATGTTTCCCAATAAGGTTCCTCCTGAAAATCAATTCCAATTTCAGATACTGTCTGACGAATTCTTCTTATTCTTCAAGGCCTTGTATGAAAACCACGATCCGACAGCTGTTGCAATAAACCCTAAAATACCCACCACTATGCCTACTATTTCTCCATCGTTAAGCCCATTATTCCCATTGCTGGAGCCTGAGCTATCACTGGCCGTAGTCGTAGCCGCGGTGGTTGTTGTTGTTGATGTTGTGGGTGATTGGGTCGTCTGGCCCGTGGATGTATGAAATGTTGTCGTTTGGCTAGTGAGAGGCTCAGTTGAAGAGGGGTATAATGATGTTGATCTTGATATTGACGTGGTAGATGTAGGTTCAGCTGCGAAGAGAACATCTCAATCAGCCTGTCGTCCTTCAGAACAATTGATCCATAACCTGAGCAGCAAGCCGGAGTATGGTAGGCTGCAAACGCGGCGCTGCTCCAGCGACAGATACCGTCTGCACCACCGTCACCGTCACGGTAGCTTGAGAGTAGTATCGCGTACCTGAAGTCGTCGTCGTCGCAGGTGCTGCTGTGGTTGTTGCGGTGACGATGTAGCCATTGCTCGTGCAATAGTCGGTATACAGCTTGACAGCGCTGTCCACATCCAGCGTCTTTTGGTCACAGGCGCTATATACGCAACTGCTCAGATATGCCTGTGCATCTGCCTGCATGTCCGGGCGACAGAAGCATTCGTTTTGCACGTGGTTTGTGTCGCATCCAATCTTGCTCGCGACTAAATAAGGGTTTCCCAGGGTGTCGGCGCCGAAACAGTCGTCTGTGACGCATGGTCGCTGGGAGGCAAAGGCGGGCGAGCCTTCGAGGCTGACTGTTCCAGACGTCGCGAAGACTATATTACCCCATATGAAGAAGAGGATGATGAGCCTCTGGAACAGTGTCTGGATTATCGCATGCATTTTTTTCTTTCTTTTCCGAACAGATGAACTTCTCAAGAACCCCCCCACCAACGGCTAAAAAGTGAAAAAAGGGACACCTGCCAGAAAATACTGGCTACTTATATTTTTCTTCCTTTTATCTGGTGATAGCCGTGAATACGAGAAGGAGAACCGTGCGAGGGGTGGTTTTTACCGCTTTGGGAAAGGTAGAGGACTGCCAAGTTGTTTGATTATTAAAGCCACCAATTATATCGGACTGCACTACCGGAGTGTGTTGTAGCATGTCGGATTGTAGCTGAGCAGGGGTTTTAGTGTGACTAGGAATATAGGGTAGCGAGGTATAAAAATAGCAGGTTGAATGGCTGTGTTAGATGTCTACTCAGCTGTTAATATATAGCAGACGATCAACATTTGAACATTGGAAGGTCTCCCATGGATTAATTGACATGTATATTCGAAAGAGAGTACATATAATATAGATGCTTCAAATGTTATGAATATTCAATACGGTACTTGGGACATATGGATATACATATGTATCAATTGGTATGTACATGTTGATGACCTTACCAAAGGCATAAGGTCTCTTCAATGTTCAAATGTTGGGTAGTGAATCCATGGTTTAGACTAGATGGCACTAAAAGAAATAATTAGAAACAAAAAAGAAACCAAAAACAATATTCACAACTGGGATCAAAGCTTTCTATACATGTAGACTTCAAGGTCAACATTGACGTTGTAGTCCATTTTTGATCCCCAAAAAATCAAATGTTTAGGATATTGTCGGTTTTTATATGTCATGGCATTTTGAACGACAGCACTCTGTGACATTGGGCAGATACGTCTGGTAGTTCTCAGCCTCTTATGCTCACTCTTTTTGTGCCCTTCGCGCGCGCCAAAATAAAACACAGTATCTATTAGCTTGGAAATAATTCGCTCAGCTGGTATCCAATAAAATCTATTTAACCCAGAGCAGATGGAGCATTGATGCATACTAATATATACTAAAAAAACACTCTATACAAAGTGGGTGGGGCGACAGGCAATTACTTCGCCAAAAGTGACTTAGTGGACATGCCTGCCTCGGAAATTTCCAGATTCTGGTTTCGAATTGTTAGACCCAAATACAGAGATAGAAGAGGAGACTCTTCCGACATATGAGCCGGAGAAGTATTATCCTGTTCAGCAGGGAGAAATATTAAACGACCGATATCAAACAATCGCCAAAGTGGGCTATGGAGTAACATCTACTGTATGGTTTGGACGGGATTTGTTGTGAGTGCTCAAATTATTGGGTTACTACTGAAATTCCAGAGAATACAGGATCTAATATTAAGAAAATTGAACTAGTTCTTCGAAATATGTCGTTCTGAAAGTATATGTAGCAGGCCAACATCGACACCGAGAATTAGACATCTATGAGCACTTCAACTGCATAGAAACAAACCACCCTGGCAAAAAATGGATCCGTTTAATCCTCGACCATTTCGTTATAAAAGGCCCTCACAGCTCTCATATCTGCCTTGTTCATGAGCCCCTAGGGGTAACTGCAGATTACGTGATGAAGTTTATGCCCAATCGATCAATGGATCTCGAAAGTATGAAACGGAGTCTAAGGCAGTTACTTGTATCTTTGGACTTTCTGCACTGTCAGGCCAAAGTAGTGCACACAGGTAAGACGCTTCTTGAAAAAAAAAAACAAAAAAAAAGGGATTTGGATTGAAGATTAATGTTGTAAGGAAGATCTACAACTAAAAAACCTACTCCTTCCTGCACCCGATGCAAAAACGCTATCCGACTTCGAAGAAAGACAATTAAAGGCTTTATTCCCTAGGAAAGTGCTAAAAGACAGAACAATCTATCTATCCTCAAGATTCCCACCCAGCAACGGGCTTCCTCTGTTAACTGATTTCGGAGAAGCTCGATTTGGAATTGAAGATCATGACGGGGATATCATGCCAAACGCGTACCGAGCTCCGGAGGTCATTCTGAGAGGAAAATGGGATTATAAAGTGGATATTTGGAATGCCGCTATGATTGTAAGCAGATCACCCAACTTGCTCCTTACACTCTTTACTAATGTGGTAAAAAAGGCCTGGGATATTGTTAGCCCTCGTACACTATTTGATGGTAAAAATGCGGATGGCATCTTTGATGACCGAGTCCATCTTGCTGAGATGATTGCGCTTATTGGCCCCCCACCACCTGAATTTCGTGCACGCCACAAACTGAGCTCTGTCTTTTGGGACGATGATGGTTCGCTGCCTTTACCAATGCGTGTAAAACGGTGACCCTTTGCTAATATTATTGCCATTTAGGAACCTGGAAAGACCTGGCTCCGATTCCTGACATCACACTGGAAAAGTTGGGAGCTGATATTGAAGGCGAGGATAAAGAAGGATTTTTTCGATGGATTCGATCGGCCTTGAAATGGAATCCAGAAGACCGGCCAACAGCGGAGGGAATGGTGTACGATGAGTGGTGCATAAGGGGTATCAAAGTACAAAGAAAGGGGCAGAATGCAGATACTACAAGTTAGAAATCTGTGTCTGGAACACTCCTTAAAACTATACTTTCATAATACACTCGACTTTTCAGTATTTGCGCTTTGGTTTAATTTGTTTCAAGGAGTTCTAGGAAACCTAAAGGAGACTATACCCCGTATGAAGAAGAGGATGAGCCTTACATTATTGAAGCTATTGATTATTTCGCACTGCACTGCCAAAAATGTGTTGTATCATGTCGGATTCTAGCTGAGTAAGTGGTTAACAGGTTAGGTAGAGGTTGCCAAAAATGCCACCCGAAAAAATCAACAGAATGATGGAAAGAACAAAACAACAATTTTCATTTTCGTTTCTCATTCGATCAGACTTGTACTCGTATAAAAGGCGATTGTTTATAAAGGCCTTCACGATTGCCTCCCCGTCGTCAGGAGGCGTGATGCCGCTGTAATTGTGCACGATTTGTTCCAAATCTTTAGTTGTGACTTCAGAGTTGGGGTCCTCGATATAAGTCTGAAACACATAGGACATGCTCTCTAACGCCCGGATTCTAGGGGGCTTGATCGGGGAACACGGGGGAGTAACGATCTTTCGTCTAGTCATCTTTTGAAATTTGTCGATTGGCTCGGAAGCCGTTGTGGTAGCACATATAATCCTGAAACCGTTCCCACCGTTTGCTAGATTTCCTAGTTCGCCCAAGACTTTTAACAACGCCGTTTCCCCGTATAGATCAGCTATCACATTTAAGCCGTCTATAACGAGGAAAATGGTCCTTGGTCCCCCTGAAGCATTCCCTTGTTCTACAGCTGTCAGTATCTGCTCCGGGTGAGGAGGGCTCCATTCAGCGGTCAAATTATCTTGATCTTCTTTGTCTTCTATGAGTTGGTGTAGCATTTTGTATCCAATTATTTCCATTGGATCGTTGTCCTTAAACTGAGGGGTTTGGCTGATCTCTAGGGCGACATGGAAGACTAATGGGGTTCTCAATGTTTTCTCCAATTGCTCGGTGTAGTAACCATAAGTCCCATCGAAGCACTTGAGAACTGTGTTGTGAAGTTCCGCTGAATTCCGCGATTTCTCAGTCCCCGCTCCTGATGCAAAGAGGTAGAGAGGGATGGTAAATTTGCCAGTGTAACCTTTGGAGAACCAGTTGTAATGGTCTGCGACGTTTTGGTACAACTGTTTGATAAGTTGATTGGGGGCCTGGTAATCCCAACATACCCCAACAGAATTCACAAGTCTCCCTGGCTTTGGAGACACATACGGTAAACCTGATTTTTCGAAAATATTAGTTCTGGGACCACCAAATTAAACAAACTAGACTGATAAAAATACCTGTAGGGAATTCGACCACCACGGTTTTCTTCATAGCCAGTCGTGGAATTTGAGATACCGAGTTGAATGTATCGCTGACGGCAATTACTACTTGGATGTCTGGGTCTGCTGATGCCAAATCTGATAGATCTATGGCCCTCCCGATATCAATACGACTGTCCACGTTTGTTGGAGAAAAAGTCTGTGTTCTATCTATCTCCCTGCCTGGGCGATAGAACTGCCAGGAGAATTCCTCTCTCAGGGTTGATCCAAAGAGATTCGCTACCCTCTTTCTCACAGTCATCCAAGTCTCATCACCGACGGTGCAGTTTAGGGAGAAATGATATTTTGGGTTATTTGCGAATGCAAATACTATAGAGTGACTCATTGTGGGCGACATAGGAGAGCAGAGTGTGCGCATGCTTAGAGAAGAATTTCGAGGCAGGCAGTTGCTGTGGGGAAAAGTTCTCTTAGAGAAAAATTTCTGAGGGAGAGGGATGGAGATTTCTGTGGGAAAAGGACACGAGAAAGAGGAGGGAGGAATGCGTTTCTCTGTCGTCAACCACTCCTTGATGTCCCCCCGGTTGGATTTAGTCGATGACTGGCCACATGGCTTCCAGGCATCATTACCGGTTGAGCACGTAAAATTATGACAAAGTGAAGGATTTTTTTTCTCTTCGACCAGTTTTATAGTGTAGTCAGGGGCCCGGCAAGGCCGGATTATAACAATATGTCTAACTAGGTCGACAGATTGCATGTCAGGGCTTGGGATCAGGAGAGATTTTAGGAATAACCACAACTCGAGGCTTGAGAAACTGAATTGACGGATGTTTGTAAGGGTAATGGCAGGATTTGTGGGAGGATCGCTTAGAAAAACTGTGTTCTTTGTTTTCTTCCACCTGACTGCGGTAGCCTTGACTCCTGAGGCATATATGCCAACAGAAGTCCCAGTATCAGATGAAGAGTAAGGCTCGCTCAAAGAGATGAACTCCTCTTACATATAGCAGTGCTCTTAAATAAAATTGTCATATAAAATCATTGGAAAATTTCACTTCATAGAAGAGCCCAAAGTGCTTTACAGAAAATAATATATTCCTCTTCGAACTGCTGTGCCTAATTTGGCAAGAGAGTGACTTAGAATTAAGATTTGTATGCCTAAGGCATCAAAACTCAGTACCTTAATTCTATGAAATTGAAAAGCGAAACCGAGAAATTCTCAAGTCAAAGATTAAAAAGTCATCTAACCGAGCCTGAGCACGGTGGTCTCAGATAACCTGGCCACAATATATGAATGTAAAAAGAAAGGGTAGAATAAACCCAGTCCGAAAACCGAGAATGAAACTGAGGCAAAGAGCATGGCACAAGAGAAATGTGACGAGCATCGTATTTGGTATAGCACAGTCAAAAAGAAAGACTACAAAACCACTGTCTTCTTCTCAGTTGAAAGTTTGCTCAAAGTCTCATTCGAAAGATTCAGCGTATCTTGAATAATTTGTTTCGAAGTTGAGCCAACCCACTGGGCAAGGGAGACATCTTTCCAGGCGTCAACGTTAGTTTCTGATCTTAAATCAAGTAGCAAAGAAGACTCACCAGAAAAGTGATCTGCCTGAAGAACTTCAAGGAAAATAAGATCCTGGCTTCCAGTGTTCTCGATATAATGGCTGTTAGACTTCGGAAAGTATCCCACATCACCATTCATAAAGTCAAAAGTGGTCGCATCACTGGGCGGCGTAAAAACTGTCGCACGGCCTTGACCTTGGATAAAAAAAGTCCACTCATCACTACTCGGATGCCAGTGAATCTCGCGTAGACCGCCAGGCTTGACAGTAACCAGAGCTGCAGAAAAGTCTTTGGCAATAGGGAACGACAATGGGTCGACAATTTTGACGCTTCCACCTTCAAGCTCTTCTGCAGGCTGCTCGGAAAAGTGGTAAGAGTAACTCTCAGCTTTGGGGATACTGCCCGCAGAACCAGTCACATTTTGCTCCTGGATATCTTTGGGAGCTGGTGTTCCGGGAAAGATGAAGAGATTTGGTTCAGGAAGGTCTTGGAAAGCCGAGACTGGCACGCCGAGATCCTTGGACAGAACTTCTTTCTAAAAGAAATGGGAAGAATGGTTAGTGTATGTGATGTAATATCAATCTTTGAGATTATTGCTTACTGGATTGTGGGCAAATATTTCCGACGCAAGAAATGTGTTGTCTTCGGAGAAAGATCCGTCGTCAAAGACCAGCATAAACTCGACACCATCGTCCAATGCCTGGATGCTGTGGGGAATTCCACTGAAAAAAGTCAGTACTGAAAATTGTCATCCGAGATGTGTATTCATACGCTGGAAAGAACCAAACATCGCCTTTTCCGAGATCATCAATGAATGTTTGCCCATCTTCATTGACAGCCTATACGGGATAATTGGTCAGCAAAAGAAAACCATCAATTGATATATCCAAGTCGAGTAGCTTACCTGGATTCGGCAAGATCCATTTAAAATAATAGACCACTCGCTAGCCACATGCCAATGCAATTCTCGATATCCGCCAGCTTCAAGTCTCATATCTACACCGGCCATTAAGCTAGCTGCTGGCATGACATCGATGTTCTCCTGGCGAGACCATCCAGCACCACTCTTTCCTAATCTGTGTTTCACATGTTATTTTAGAATTCGAATTTTCTGGGTAAGATGAACAAACTTTGTGTGACTCAAACCTATCCAAATATTAGCCTTGTGCTCTAATACTATAATGAACGTGACCAAACAACAGGAAACTTACCAAGAGGCCATTGTGCGTTAATGGTGGCTCCCGAATCTGTTCCAGGAGGAGCCAGCTTATCCGGGTTGATTCTGTCGTAGTTCAAATTGCCTGAAGTTTAGTTAGCCAAAGGTACAAGATATACTAAAAAGGTAAATACGGACGAGGTCCAGGATCTGTTCCACCTAGAGACCCACGGATCGGTTGTGGGTTATTGACGGTGGAGAAGTCAAGAATTGCCCCGATGTCGGCGTCATCTGTTTGACTGGGAGCGAGCTGGTATGAAATGGTCTCAGTATTCTCATTGGATATGGTATTGCTTGGTGAATATCCGATGAGCCCAGAGCCTCCTCGAAGGGGATTAGAAGAAGCTATTGCTGCCGGAGCGGCATTGGCAACATTTCCAATGGCTGCGAGGGTAACCGAAAGGTATAAAGTTTTCTTGAACATAATGGGAATAAGATTCTGTGCCCTCAAGTACCAGGACAGGTTTAGAAAAACTCTTGAACTTGTACTGCAGACACCAAACATCGAATTCAAAAGTGGGTTTTCCTCACAATTTATACTTTTAGATCTTCCTTGGTTACCATTTTTTCCTTCCACAATCACACACAAGACATAAATAACTCATCCCAAAAAGGAATACACCTCGAACAACCCCCAAAACTAAACAGCAACCATGGCATGCACTTTGTCAACATAGTGTTATACTCATAATTGCAACATCATTACAAGTGCGGAGTAACCCCTCACGACCCTCAAATAGGAAGTACTGAGATATAGAAACCGTGGAGATTCGAAATTAATTCCCCGTGCTACTGAAGGCTAATATCCCTGTTAGTAAATTCACTTGTCGAATCGTGGTCGACTTCTCGGTATCCACGTCGATAGACCTCTGATATAACAGGTCCGGGCCACTTTGGTGAGGGCATTGAGCGGTGATGTTGATCGATGAATACCATATATAGGTATAGGACTAGAGGTGATGAAATTCGATCTTTGTACATGAATGACGAATATCTACGACTGATTGGCCAAGATGTTGTTCTCTATCATCTCGGTTATGTAGATGTCAGCGCCATAGGAACTGAAGATCATTTATTTTTAAACACCTGGTTTTTTTTTTATCTAGGACATGGATAGGTAGCGGTCAAAGTATTCAAAAGGGACTAAACACCGGGTTACATATGCCGGTTGATCCGCCATGCGGTCTAAGCAAACCTGGTAATGTATTCGCCCTACTTATTCACCCATGTGAGGAGAAAAAAGTCCCGCCCGGCCTAATGTGTCGTGCATGGGATACATCCGGCTAGAATCTACTAACTACGAACGTACAAGCCTGAGAAAGGGGCCTTGTAACCAATGATGGAGACTCATCATACATGTATGTAGGTAGAATAACTTCTCACAGTGCCTTGCTGGTAAAGTATTATAATCCGAAGCATAACCCATTTAATAGCATGTAACTCCGTACGGATTATATAAACGTCTTTCCTGGGGTATCTGGTTTTTTAATATGTAAAACATCAGATTACGCGGCATGTGGTTATATCCCTGGGACCCGGGCCCATGTCTATAACGGACACTTTTTAATTGGGACCCACGCACAAAGTACCAATCGACAATTTCCTCCAGTCATATTGGATATTCGCGGAAAAAGCAAATTCCCCGCATGAGGAGACCCGGAAGGAATATCGAAGGCTCGAGGCTACTCGGAGGAGACGGTGTCTATCATTTAGTCTCTAATGGGTTAGATTATACACATAAAACTTGAAGTTTTTGTTTCTTTTTTGCGTTTCTTTTTTTCTTGAATATTCGTGCGGCTAAATTTGGACTCTCATCCTGGAAACTCATCACATGAATGCAATCGGCTGCAGGTTATTTATAGAAAATGAATTGGCACACAACGACATACAGGGGAAAATGTGGTGCATCCTCAAACAAACCAATCAGAAGCGCCATCTTGCCGCGCTCATGTAGTATCACCATCGGACTTCGGAGGACACGATAATCTGGGTAAGCTAAAAAAAGTAAAAAAAAATTGTGTTGACTGATCGAGTAATTGGTAAATTCCTGTTTTTTAGTGCAATCGTCTAGTCCCAGAATGTTAGTTAGTATCAACGAGCATAAAACGAGTGTGTCTCGGGTTTTCTTGATTGGCTGGGACTGCATTATGCAGACACGGAATCCTGAACCTGTAGCCAAGCCAAATGAGCGTATGTGGCGTTGTTGGCAGTCCAACACAGGCAGACAACGCGTGATTAAGCAAGCGAAGCTTTTTCCCCTCAGCGAACGCAAAAGCTTAGCTTCATGTGCCGGTTAATCCTCCCCCTCTTTTCCCCACTCTGTTCCATGGTTGGAGTATCCTGATGTGGAATAGCCTCTCTTTTGTTCTATTTCGGGAACGAGCCAATAAAGACTCCATATGCTCCCTCTGCACTTCACCGATTCTATTCCGTGGTCTTCGGCGTTGCTTGTTTAGGATCTTCGCTCAAAATTAGGTCTATACACAAAAATAGATACATTATTGTACATCACTTCTCCCTGTAGATACCCATCCATAAAGCCCTATCTGCCTATCGATTACTAGCGGCGATGGCGTCAGTTTGAACCGGAAGCAGTGGCAGGAGATTGCGATCCTGTGGTATTATTTCTTAGCAAAAATGCGACAAAAGAAAGAAGCAGCCAACTAAAGGAAGCCTACCCCTGAAGTGACCTCCTGAAAGTCCAAAGCATCCTTGTCCTCCATCCATTGAAACGCAAATCGCCCTAGATCCTTTTCGGACAGATTCGCATTTTCGTCTGCCGACCGAACCGTTGCAAGTTGCCATGAGATATAGTCCAAAGGAATGTCACGAACTCGGGCATGTTGCGGGTCTCTCCAATAACGTAGTAGTGAGTACAAGTCCATCGCGACCAAGCATACAAGGACAAGCAAGAGGGATCCAAGTAAGACGAATATTTCAATTCCAATCTTGCTTATGCCCATGACGCAGCTAAAGTATGAGCCGGAGGGTAGGGGACGTTCTGCATTATTACCACTTCCGGCAATCATAGTCATGCCATTCAGGATCCATTGCAGTTGATTCCCAAAATCAGTTCGTTCAGCATCTCCAAGAATTCCATATGCCATGTCAGTCCAATTTCCAAGGGTATATCTCGATGGCATGACTGGCGGAACCCAGCTCGGCTGCGAATTGATCATATCACAGTGAAACATTGATGCTGTTGTGTTCTGTCCAACCTCGTGTTGAGTGGCAATGATTGCGCGCACATCCCACATCTTCTGTGTCTCTTCCTCCTCCGTTGAACCAAAGTCCGATGCTGACCAAGCGATGAATCCGCTTAGACCACTGCCGTCGTTATATGATGCTCCACTGTCAAGCCAGTCTGGGTACATGAAGTTATTATTCCCTATCCACGTGTCGATAGTATCAAAATTGTCCCAACTTCCTGAATCGATTACATCATCTGTCCCCTGAGTGCAGTTCCAATAACCAAGCAAATCCGACCTTTGCGGCCAAAAATGAGTAGTGTTTTGATCAATTTTATCATATATCCCGCTCACTCCGCCGTTTCTTTGAACTGCCAAATAAGCCTCGTATACGATACGCGCGGGCGGCCAATCTGAAGCTGGAACTTGAGTCGCACCCTTGTTGTATGTGGTTACAACACCGGATTCGAAAGGGCAATTGCCAAGAATAGATTGGCTGGCAATGAAGGAATTTGTGAAGTATTGATGCGCGAGACTGAATATACCTGTCCAGATCATGAGAGTACCGACGATCCCCCCAGGAAACTTTCGTACTCGCCAGATATAACTTGCCACAGTACCCAGAGGGAGCCAGGAAACAAGATCCTTGACCGGGACTGTCTCATTCTTTCCATTCTTTTTTTGAAGTAAAATGCGCTGCGCTGACCGTTTCAGATACAAAGAGCCAATTATTGTTATCAGGAAGTTGAGAGAGACAGCGACAGTTGTAAAGACGTTTCGCAACGTGATGGTGTCGTATGTGCTGCACACGGCGTATGAATCGGAACATACCCAGTGAGACATTTCGATGTGGAGGCTGTTCGCGATGGTTTTGACAATAATGGCTCAACAAGTGCTCTCGCCGCCAAAATAGCCTCCATGGTGCTAGACGACGAGTATTTATTCGAGCAGCCTCGCTCTAAATGCATTCACTCTAAATGCATGTGGCAACTACGAGGCTCTGAGGAAATGGGGCTGAAAATCTCATTTGTCATTCGTAAAGAGACGCGTCAGTTTGGAAACTTTACAATGCGCCTAGGCGTAGCAACTGACAGGGATTGTTTCAGCTTCATGAGCTGACTCACTAAACGACCGCGGACTTGGAAGTGGTGTGCTAGATGTCTTAGTCTGATTTGGTCTACGCACGGCTCTGTAATATCATGGAAGGGCCGGTTATGATGTGGTCACGCTGTTTCAACATGATTTAAGAAAAGACTCCAAAGACCAGAATACTTTGAAATTGCTGAATTCCCGAACAAAGTAAGCCTTTCCATCATTTTAGTAAGTTCAACTCTTAAAACCTACGCGATGACTAAAAGAAGTCTGGACAGTAGTACAGATTTCGTGGCTACACAAGTCAAATAATGGGGCCATGCACCACTAGAGCCTCAACTATAGTTGCCCAAAGCCGCCCCCGGCCTAATGAAGGTGTATAGGGATCCGAGCCACTCGTCTCGTACGCAATGTTAAATATAGGGCACGCTTTAACGGCCGAGAAAACTAGCGCCAGTCGAAATTTCAATAAGGCTGCGCTTTGAAATCATTCTTTTAGTTTGACAAACTTGCCAAGAACACGGCGACGTGGGCTAGGGACATGCGGCTGTGGATGCAAACATGTGCTAGGATTCTAAGCCTTGCATCGTGGACTCTGATTCTCTGGTGATAAATGATTTGATTGGCTAAAAAAGTGACTAAAGGCTACTGATGAGTAGACCGGTAAGATTGTTAATTGACCATGGAAGTAAAAGTTGCACCGAGCCGAATATTTTAATCACCGACATAATGTTGGTATTATTGTAAGAATTCTCCCAATCCCAGAATCGCGTATGGTACTGGAGATATTGAAGCTCCTTATCACTGGTTCTCACTCCCAATTATCTTCCACTCCCCCAAAAAGCTGTTCTCGAAATCCTTCCTTGTTTTCTTAGGAACCCATCCAATCTTTCGCGACAAGTTGGCCCTCGTCTGTGAGTGAGACGCAAACCCTAGCTCAGCAACGTCAAGTGTTTTTTCAATTGCCTTTGCAGAATTTTGCAATGTTTCTTCTCTCACTTCATCAGAAGACAGGAAACCGGCCTCTTTACCTGTCTTTGCAATCCTCTCCGACACCTCGCGCCACGTGTGATTGCCTGTCTCGCTGAAATAAATTCCCTTTCTGTTGGACGGCAGCTCGTCTCCTTTTAAGATTCGAGAAAGTACAAGTTCGTATAAATCAGCCAAGTCCTCGACGTGAACGTGATCCCACTGTCCCTTGCCTTCACCGATAACAATTGTGAACCCCTGGCGCTTCGCAGCACGCATGATGGCATCGATCTGAATAGAAGTGCGATTGAAAAACCCACTACCGATACCGTAAATGGTAGGTGACATTATAATGTACGTCTTAATATTTGCAGCTTCACCATTTTCGACAACGACAATATCGGTCGTGCGCTGCGGGTATTTTTCCAGACCTTCTCGGTAGCTCTCGTACGCAAAAATGTCTTCTTCGTCGGAAAAGACTCTTGTTTCAGTAAAAGTTCCAGTAATGGGACGATCACCTAGATTTGATGTTCCAGATGTCTAAAGTAATAATGTTAATACTCATGACTCGGAAGTTTATGCAATGATATCATACGTGGATGAAATGTACGGGTTTCCCCGTCACTTTTTGTCTTTCTGCCAAACCATCAATAATGGCCTTGGCTGATTCACAATGGTACGAGTTGGCGGCATTGATGACAACATCGTGTTCGCTCGCGGCCTTCTTTATTGCGTCTGTATCATCTAGTCCCGCAAACAAAATAACGTTCAACCCTTTCTGCTCAAACACGGTAACATGTTCTGGCTTCCGAACAAGGACAGAAATTTTCAAGTCTTTGACAATCGAATTGTTTGATACTAATAAAGTAGAAAGAACAGAGCCACCTCTATGCAATTGTAAATTAGTCCACTGCGCATAAACAATTGAGATATAGGCAAGAACTGACATGTATCCGGTGGCACCGGTAATAAGAAGGTTTGTCATATCCTTAATTTTAGCGTAGAGCTTAAAGAATTGAAGATTTTGAAGTGTTAGATAGGCATCATACTTGAGGTAAACTTCAAAATCCTGGAAAATTATATAATTTGTCTCTCCTAGAACTCCGGGCCGTACAAGGTGAAATTGGGCAACGTTCTTCGGAGTTCTCGGAGTCTGCCCGATACTGATATTTTTACTTCTTTTTGCATCCTAATCAGTGCTAGTTGTCGGATTTAACGGGTTTAGTAGTAGTTAAGATAAAGCTGGAATATGCTTTGAAGCTTCAGGTATTTTCGGGGTTAACTTTACTGCCGGCGAGACCAAATTTGTATTGCGTTCGGGTTCAACACAATCTACTAGGCTAAAGAAACGAGTCAATGGATGAATTGGTGAAAACGAAAATGGAAAGGAAGGCTTGCGGTTAAATGTACTTTCTCATGTAACGAGGTGAGGACTACTAAATATTCTAGCTTTGAGGTTCCACAGTGATAACAATGAGATGGGCGCAGACCAGAATATTTAAAGGATATTTTGTTGAAATCTGGAGGTGCGATAGTTGTTGACCTTGAACATGACAACTTCAAGTTGTTATAAGATGATTTTATGAATCACCACTTGTATAAAAACCCGGGTAAATCTCAGCATCAAGTTCATAGGCCTAAGTCATTGGAATCCCAGTCATGAGCGAGGCAATACCCCCGGGACCCAGAACGTCCTCAAGACTCGACCAATAACACACCAGCTTGTCCGATTTTCCCCCATCATGAGCGACATCATCCTGAATTGGTTTCTTGTTTTTGCAGAATACTCTCAGCTCTTTGCACGCTACATCTCCGTTCTTCTTCAAGTATTCCCGCATAACATCGCCAGCACTCATGACAATCCGACTCAATGTCTTAGTTCCGTCACCAGATGCAAGTCCGATTTCACGTGCAGATTGAGCCGAACCTTGCGCAATGTGATGGATGAGGAGGACGATGCCTGATATGAAAGACTCATCAGGCATGTACCCTGACGTGAAATACTGGACAAATTTATGGTGCTCTTTGTCTCGGATAAGCCTGAGTAACTCGATGGAGCGTTTGTGCATGCCGAAGTAGTTGTACAAGAGAATAGGCTCCTCTTCGAATAGCTTGGTCTTCAGGAAAGCAAGAAGCTGCAGTGTGTCAATGTTGTGAGTATAAGACCACTTTCGGGTAATGATGAGTTCTGGACTGTCTCTCTGAAGCTCCTTGCTGGACGGTTCAAGCTTCAATTGCTGTGAAAACTCGTCCAGAATTCTGTCAATGTTTACAATGCCGGCATCTTTTTCAGAACGGTCAAGGTAATGAGTGAAAAACAAGTTCGCGACTGCAGTCGTGGGCTTTAGCAAGCGAATATTCTTGCCATAAGGGGCATGGAATTTATTCTTGCTCCGAGAATCGCGGGCAAATTTGGTCGCGGATGAGATACCTGTGGCTAATCGAAGCCTGTTCAGTGATTCTTCGGCGTTCTTTGGCCGCGAACCAACGAAAATATGAGACTCGCCATGAATCTTGATAAAAGCATCCATATCAGGCCATCTCAGGTCTTTGTGCATTGGACAATTTATGACGAGGTTGTGCAAAAAGGCCAGGTCTTGGACGTCGTACCATTTGTTAACGAGCTGCTGGCCAACAACCTGCATTCGGCTATTGAGGTAGAACAGGGTCAACCCGCAGAGGATAGCATGCCGAGAGAATAGAGCATGCTTTTCGGGCGGTGGGCCAGGTCTATCAAGTTTACAGTGGGCTTGAATATCGTGGAACATATCTTGCATGATCCATGACTCAACAGTAACCCTTATGTTTCGAATGTTCTCATCATCTTCTTTTGGCCAAAATTTGGGCCGAGGGTGTGTTTTAGACAGTTGGAAGTAGTCATTGATAGTCTTCTGGATACGAAGTCCACACATTCGAAGGTCTCCAAATGCACTAAGGGTGCTGTGTCGCATGATATGATGAACGTCGAGGAAGATCTGGGAGGCGAAGCAAAGCCACAGAGTAACCCTTTTGGTCTTTGCAAATTCAGCAAGGCCTCGAGTGATCGCGTCGTCAACAGGCATCGTTATTTGAAATGTATCAATGATGCAAAACTCTGGCAAAATCGAAAGAAGGATGATTTTGTCTTCGTTGAATTTCTGACCTAGAGACATTTGCTCTCTGTCCGCTTTCGAATTATAGGTACCAAAATGGTCCTTTTTAAAGACCGGAAGATGGTTGTCCTGGAGAACGTCTGCGAAGGATCGAAGCAGGACAGTAGTTGTAATATAGCACAAGTCGGCCATATCAGCGAAATTCTTGTTGTATGGCAGGTCAATCTCATCGGATGGAGCCGCCGAAATGCCGCGGATAGAAGCAGCGTAGTTGAGAACCATACCCTGGATATCAAGCTCTTTCCCCACAACAGAATTGTGCCACTCAGCTTCCACCTCCTTCACAAGATCTCTGGTAAGTTGCAAGGCACTGTCAGTCACGATAGCGGCATTCATAAGGTCGATTTTCTTATCTCGATACTCCGACCAAGTGATAGTAATGAAAGTTCGTATATTTTTCAGGTCTTGAAATAAGCAGAGGGTCTTGAAGAACAGCTGGCCAAGATATGAGTCTGCTGTCTCATTGTCGTCCTCTTCAACGACGGTCACCTTGACGATCTTCTTCGATTCTGCTGGCATCGGTTGAGTTTGTGCAGTATCCTGGGGTTCCTCCAACGTGAGAACAGCAAATTTGTTGTTTAGAAACCAGTCAGCATTGGAGTCTTCACTTTGAGCCTCAGAAGTCGGTGGCGGCTGCTTAGTGCCTAGCTTCGAGGGCTGGTTGGTCTTCCATTCAAGTGTCTCACAGATCTGTTCCAGAGCAGTGATGAAATGAGCATGACGCTCGTTGTTCATGGAGTCACCCTTGCCCAAGAACCAGGAAGTGACCGATTTTCTCAATTTGATGGCGCGTTTCGCGATGGTGAGAATTGACTTCGGTACTGTGTGAGCTGAATTGGCAACCACATCGGCGAGCTTTTGCAGCTCTTTAGTAGTCGCACGGTAGTGAAGTGCATCTTTATCTGAGTGGTCGTTTTCTCCTTTGCGTTTATCTTTCTTCGCGGTAGGAAAGGTCGCAGAGAGGGTCGGTGGTTGATAGCCACATTGGTTGGCTGTCTCCAGTAGCCAAGTTGCAAACGAGGCGGTATCTGCTTTGTAGCGGGAGTAGCTACTCTGCAGGGATTCAGGTAGCATATTGAAAGTGTCAAGGCCAAACAAGTGGAAAGAAGCCTTGAGACTACGACATGGAGAAAAGAGTTAGAGGACGGCCTAGGAATGGAAGGAGGGGGAATATTGTTGATAACAAAGGCTGGAATCTGGTCATGTGACTGGTTTCAGAGGCAGGCGGTTAACACCTATAAAACCGCTCTCTCAGAGTAGATAGCTTCGTATTCCTAAGTAATCTCAATCTAATTTTATTATTTCCTATGACCTCATTATCCACTTTGTCAACATTTACTGGCTTAGCGCGCTGATTCTAAAATGGTTAGTTTGCAACCTCTCTGCTATGCTATGACAGCGAGCGAATAGACGCCGACGGCCAGGTTACACTTCATTGTGACACGTACAATTCAATGTTCTGGTGAAGTTAGCAACGAGAACTGGTTATATTACCTAAGGCTACCGCACCAAGGATGCCAAGTTCTGCTCCTGTGGAACCAATGGCAAAAATATTCTTATCTATTGGAGGCCCGGAGCACTGTTTTGCTGTAGAGTTTCACAGCTTAGCTCCTCACATTTCGCTGTTAGATGTATATCTGCATATTTCAATGTTTATCGTTAATACAACCCGATTGAACAGCGCAAAAGGCTAATCCTAATATAGTAAGGCGTGCGGATATACAGTGGGGGATCAAACAAGATTGACCAACCAGGTCACTCTAGTTGGACCTCCATCTCTCCTATCGGGGATTTAGGTTAACCCATACTAGGTATTATTGGCCGACACTGGACAGGTGTATTTGGGGGTGGGGGCGCAGCAGATGAGTCCGATGCCCTCAGCGCATTGCTTACTTTGAACTTTTTATACTTTTTATCACTTCCTCCTCAGTGTGAAACAGACAAGATACTCCAGCTTGAGCTGTTCGATCAGTATGTGCTAGCGGACAATGTATGGGACTCGCGCGGTAAGAGACAGAGGGAAAACATAGCCTTAAACAACGATGGAGACGAATGCTCCTACTTCCCTGAGTGCGGCTGAAACCTCTGGAATCGCAACAACTACAGCAGCACCTCCTGCGCTAACTACCACATTCACACCGTCTCCTTGGTGTCTTTCAGATCTATACTTGCTGAGTACTAAAGAACCAAGCGGAGAAGGCTGCCCCGGCGGTTTTTGTTCGTGGACGCATCTGGGACCTTCACCAAGTGCCTCCGCGTGTTTTCCATCAAGATGGGGCCCGACCAGCTATTTCTCACCCGGTCTATGTCCTTCGGGCTATACAGAAGGCTGTGGTAGGAGTTTAACTACGGATGGCTCAATCACGGAATACAGAGCTACATGCTGTCCAAGGTATATACTCTTCTCAGTTTACTTTTCTTGCGGTTAGCATCTAAATTCATGCAGCTAACCAATATTCAACTCTAGTGGATACGGCTGTCAATTGCGGACAAACGCCCCGTGGCCGTGGTACTCGGTCGAATTATGCAGTGTAATCAATCCAAGCAAAATCGACTATACAATCACAACGAATACCTCCGGTTCCGTTCCGCTATCGATAGTGGTGACCAGCGCGACCAATAACTTTGACGCATATGGAGTTTCTATCCGATGGCAATTGCATGACTTTATCGCGACGTCGACATCCGCTCCGTCTACTTCTACTATATCCACAACTGCTACGTCTGCACTCTCTTCTGTAACAGCAGGGGCAGAGACAATAGTGGCTACACCTTCGACCACTAGTCATCCAGATTCGTCCACGCCGTCACTCTCTACGGGAGCTAAGGCTGGAATTGGCGTTGGTGCAGCAATCGGAGGAATTCTCATTCTTCTTGCTGCCGTATTCCTATTATATATACGCCCTCGTCAACGACGTGGTGAAAATGGTTCTTACCGGAATAAAGAGCAAAAGGCAGAATTGTCAACCACAACACCGTCAAATACACGTGAACTAGAACCACAGGCCCTAGGAGAGTTAGGTTCAACGGCTCTATTAGAGCTTGAGAATACGCCGGTACGGCAAACAGTCCCTCCCGTTGAGCTAGAGAGGACGGGGCCTCGAAGGCTAGGTCGTTTTGAAGAGGATTTATGACATATTTAATGGTTGCCAAGACCGCCTCAAGTGGCGTTCATGTACATAGTAGCGCCATTTATAACGATTTAGAATGTGAATAGTAATATCATTTCAACATTGAAACCATATGCATTGATAGAAACAAAGCTGAGGTCAACA
Organism: Talaromyces sp. P118-02; assembly: GCA_037040535.1. Classification (NCBI taxonomy): domain Eukaryota; kingdom Fungi; phylum Ascomycota; class Eurotiomycetes; order Eurotiales; family Trichocomaceae; genus Talaromyces; species Talaromyces sp. P118-02. The sequence continues at coordinate 37,394 of JAXQGY010000497.1, forward strand.
TGTAAAATATTTCCAAATGCTTTATATTGCAACTAATCATGATTCTAGTCCTTCATGTATTTAAAATGTTCGACCAACCAAAAATATACATATATACATGAAAAAATTTCTGCAAAAAATTTCAAATCCTGGGAGCTCGACAGGTAACTTTTGCATCCTCCGGAACCGTCCGCCACACTACTTGAGCGACCTCGCGGCCGACCTGCTCAATCATATCCATCGCCCAGATGACATCTAAATGTTCGTACTCTTCAATGATCTTATGATGAACCAAATTCGCATAAGGTTCACGCCCGTTCTGCAATCTGCGCAACAATTTCGCTCCATCAACCAGGTCATCGGACCCGGCAATCCAGAGTGCGAACGGCGGAGTTCTTGGTCCATACCAGGCATTGTGACCGCGACTTTTGTTATCATTGTTGATGTTTGGGAGGATACCGCTTTCATAAGCGCGGTCTTCAGCGTCTTCAAGCATGCCTTGTTCTTTAGTGGTCAAGATACATTCGTGCACTGCGAACCCATCGCAACCGAGCCACCAGCGCATGCTTTCAGCACTGACATAGACGGGCGAGAATTGGAACATACGGCCACGGAGATCACGGTCCCACCGTTGATCTGACCAGTTGAAGAGAAAGGAAAAAACTCGATAGCCCAGATCACCGTAAATGCTCGGTGGCATGATTTTGCGCACGGTCATCATAAACGGGATAAAGTCATGAATACCGAAGAAAAGCCGAAAAACAGATGGAGAGATCTTCCTCACGAAACGAAAGTACATATTGTGAATCAATGGTCCTGCATAGGCAGCTGGGGAAAGGGCGCAGAATACAGATATGCGATCACCCAGCTCTGGCCGCTGGTCTCGTGCGAGGGCAACCATTGCCTCGGTGGTGCCTTGGCTGTGGCAGATCAGACCTATGGTCTTGAATCCGGTTTCATAAAGAATTCGAGACACAAAAGCCGGGAGATCCAGAGCACCCATGTGGCGAATATTCCAGCACCACATTCGGGGGTCATTGTACGTTAGATTATTGTGTTTCGGTCTAAACCCGCATCTGTTATTCCCCAGCCAGACATCATATCCAGCTTTGCACAAATAAAAAGCCAGACTGTCGTCATCATTGGTGCAATAAGCGCCTGCGCTTTGAAGCAACCCGTGGATAAGTAACACAGGATAGCGACGATTTGAAGTGGGATGATCCTTTGGTTTTTGCTCGTAGAATACGTCAGGTTCTCGAGGCCCTCGTTCAGCTTCAGAAAGAGGCGTATATTCATGCGGATTATAAATGTGCCAGAGCTCAAGGATGAATCCGTCTTCAGTCTGGACCTGGAACATCTCGGAATCTAGTCCAACTCTTCTCGCGTAGTAGGCAATATCACACACGATCGGGTCCTTCCCTCCTTCCAAAGGTGGAAATTCGGTATCTTGTGGTCCGTCCTCAACATCCTCACTGTATTCTACTTCTGAGCCAGCGGTTCCTCTCTTATCGCTCAGCTTCCGTTGCATGCGTTTCCATTTGATTGTCGCCTTCCGCCTCGCCTCTTTCCTTGCCATTTCTTCTTTGTGAAACGGTCGACTTGCATTCTTATCAATACCGCGTACCCGTAGCAAGATACTCCTGAAGACAAGGCCAAGTCCACTAACACACGAGCCCAACACAATAACAGCAAGAAAGGAGAGCGAGAGACAGAACGAGATGGCACGGAAAGTCTGGCATTGTAAATTGCGCAGTAACGACGGAGGCCCATATAGCGGTAATGGAGGGAATAAAGGATGCGTATGCGCGGGAGGCTTTGCAATATCGAGAAGGCCAGCCCGTCTTCTCCTGTATTTCTGTAATGGAATCGACTCCAGCCTTTCCATTAGAATTTCCTCCTGGCGAGAGAACTGTGATTCGGAAACTTCTAGCTCGCCATGAGGATCCCCTGAAACAGCCTCATCTCGAAGCCAATTCAGCCTCTCGGCTTCCTCTGATGGAACTGCAGGAAGACGTTCTCCATGTTCTGTCTCGATGACCGCATCGCGCGGAGTGACGAAGCGTGCAGCAATTGCTCCATTGTCTTGTTTGCTCCTTTGTCCCTGTGGACCCAGAGAAAGTTTCTGAGACTGTTCGGCGAATTGGACGGCCACAGAAGGCCGCATTCGGCCTGAGAATGGTGCATTTGACATCGATCCTGAGGCCATGGCTGCATGGATGAATTATGACGCCATTGGTGAATAATCGCTGGAGGAACAACCGGACAGAGAAAAAACATTCACGACAAACAAGAGAGCAAGAAATATAGATCGCCTGGACGAGCAAAGACCGATACCCGGTCTTGAGATGCAACAAACAGGGAAGCATGTGAAGAGCTTGGATGTTGTTGATTGTGCACGTGATCTCCACTGACGTATTTTAGCGGAGATTAGCCGCGGTGGTCATAGCAGCCAATTAGATAGTAGCAGAAGACCCACTCATGCATTAATCTCTCCGCACTCTTCTGGAAAGAGAGCATTGATCCATATGTCACTAGGAGATTAAATCATGTTCTCGTTCTTATATCTAACATTATATTATGAGGTCGCTGTCAGATAGTACAACACGCTTTCTCCTGGCCCTAGATTTGACGCCAGAAACGAGGTGGCGACGCCTAGGTCACTATGGTCTGGACCTCCAGCTCCTCCTCCTCCCAAAACCCGACGCACGTTCCATCCCGAAGCTCCATTAGGCTGGCCATCTGCGATGCCCAAGAGTGACATGGTGACATTGACCAGCTGAGTTCCATCATCACTTGACCCGAAGCCGCCGTGCCCCTGGTCCGGACCGTAATTTGCGAGAACGACTACGGCATTCTCATTATTCGAGTCTGGGCCTGCAATCCATGCTTGAAGCTGCTCAGCTGCCTGTGCACCTGGGCTATCTGCTCCCAGTGGGTTCTTTGGTTGCATTGGGTACTGAGAGGTGAAGTTGGCAACCGACATCAACTCTGAGTCGTACAGGAGTTCCTGGCCCAGCGTATCAATCTGGGTCAAGTTAGAACCTGTAATGAGATTTGCACCAGCTCCAATCCAGTGGATGGCAACGGTATAACGTTCAACATCCGCCAGTCCCCCCAGATCCTGGCTGTTACCAGTATACATATTGTCCATGTCCGGGCGGATCATGATTGGAATCCCCTGTCTAGTGGAGTCCTCCACTTGTTGATTGATGTAAATTCGATAGTTCTCAATTGCGCGCTGCACTGTCTCAAAGGATACAAGAGTTGACTCTCCGGAGTTGTTAATATCCTGATCCAATCGCAATCCGTCGGCGTTGTAACGCCAAAGGTACCAGTCTGCGGCAGAATTGCGATCGAGGGCCCACGACAGATCCAGTCGAATCTGGGCACCTGAGTTTTGAATGGCGTTATGGTAGGCAACAGCCACTAAAGAGTTGTTGGCAGGCAGATCCTCGCCGGCATCGGGGCTACCAGGAGTCATGAAGTCGAGTTTGATATAATCGATTCCCCTGTTGAATTTGTTAACTTTACACAATTGATGCAGGTAATAGTGGGGAGAATGTACATGGCCGCAAAGTTCTTAATAACCGAATCGTGCCACTGCTGAACACCGTCCTTGCTAAAGTCGAAAGTCTGTCGCAAATTGTAGCTCGGCTGAGAAGTATCAAACAACGACCCGAGTTGAATGTCCGTTCCTTCAACAATGACATTCGCGTCGCTCGACAAAGCCCCCGGTAGAATGTAAACCCCCAATTGCCTTCCATTCGAATGCAACTCATCAGCCAGCGCAGTAAGATTTGGAAACACAGAAGTGTCTGGAACGAGACGCCCATAAGGATCACCTCCATTGCTGGACCATCCCGAATCAATACTGCACAGAGTGTAACCCGCCGAGACATTTAGATTCTGGCATTGTGCCAGAATGCTGTCCTGCGTCGGTTTGAATCCGCCTTCGAGTGCCTGCAGGCCGAAGCTGTTCCATCCCCGCGGTGGTGCAGTGAATCCATTCGCAGTCGTTCCGTAGTAAGGAATGTATAGTGAAGTATCCTGAGCGTGTGCTGCCGCTGCTGCTAGTAAGAGCGATATACTCTTATAACTCATTTTGCCAGTGTGATGCACCATCCTCATGTCCGATGTCATGAATTTTGTATTGAAGTAATTCTTTTCGATAAAACAATCGACAGAGGAAAATATGTTGGCTTTAAGCCTCCTCACGTTAGTCGATCAAATTCCAAGCTACTCCATAAAGGTTAATTGGTGTCTCGTGGGGTCTGAAACATAGTACGTACGATCAATCGATGCAGATCGTCGGAGGGATTTCCAATTTACGTAAATATTTGGCGAGCCAACAGCCTTGCTATTTTAAAAAAAACCCTCGTGTGGTTCTGTGTCTATAAATTAGTACGTCAATAATTTATATTACTGTCTGTGTGTTGTATTTTGTTCAAATATTAATTACTACACCATACATGGAGTGGGCATCCGGGGTACATATTGATCCGGATATTGACATATGGAGGCTGACACGAGCTAGTTTCTGCGGGGGCAAACCTTGTCTCGATTGCGTAAATGCCCGAGGTACTGACAGCTGAAACATTCAATTAGATATAATGGTCAACTACGTGATCCGGATCGTCAGTTTATTATGTTTACTACTACGTACACGTTTTGTATCGACCTAGGTGGGCTCATACTCTATGTTCAACCCTATCCGTAACCCTAAAGCTTCGAATGATTTCAAAGGCCTATCTGCTATCGGTAAACCATGCAAAGCGTTATATCGCTTCAAAAAAACCACCATGTGTTATTCTGTCAAACTAAATCCACAGCATATCGAATCATCAGAAAAAAAATCAACAACAGACGGGGTATTAGAAGTATTGCCTCGCTAAACGACAGACAAGAACAAAACTAGAAAACAAAACGTATTGTCGTTCAATGGTTCAAGGATTTCCTTGTCAGCTATATATATGCCTTTTCAAGACTGCTCGCGTCGTGAAACTGTCAGGTACATTTCTGACTGCATGAAAATACCAGCGCACCGTGAATTCCACGGCTTCGCAGGGTTAACAATTGAAAGATCATATCTCCGAAGAAGCTGCTCGTCTATCAGTTCTAGCTCGATTCTGGTAAAGGGAAGTCAAACATACCTCGACAAAAACCTTGTTCAGTTCCATTCGAGCAACATCCCGTCCGAGGCATTTATAGCGGCCGTATGAAAAGATGAGCTCCAAGTTCTGTTCCATTTCTTTCAACTGATCAGGGGGGCTGTCAAGCCATCGCTCCGGCCGGAAAACATCTGCATCCTCGCCCCACAGTTCCTTGGATCGGAAGATTCCAAATGCGCAGTAGCCAATGTTTGTGCCTCCCGGGATGAATTGTCCGTCGATAGTGTCGCCTTCGGGCGGGACTTCCTTCGCCATGAGGCCTGCAACCGGCGGCCAGATGCGAAGACCTTCTTTAATAACGGCTTGAAGATATGGCAGGTCTCTCGCCTCTGAATCACGAATAGGTGAAGAGACTTTGGCGGCCGTGTATTCGGCTCGAAACTTTTCTAGTACCCTTGGTGTAGTGATCAAGTAGAGTAGAATGACTCGAACGGCCGTGGCAGTGGTATCAGAGCCGGCAATTCTGGCGCTGGTTCAGCTGACTGATAGTCTTTAACAAAGGGAAAATTAGCTTACATCTGAAGGACGGTTTCTGAGACGGCCTCGTGTTGTGTTAGACCATGCCTGATAAATGAATCGAGCATGTCTCGGCCGTGCTTTGAATCTGGCATAAACCGTGCATCGACGACTTCTTTAGTGATACTTCGCATGTCATTAGCGTTTTGAAAATAGGATGGGGGTCAGTCGTGTGTTTACCCCATGATCTTGCCAAATCCGATAGGATCTTTTTCTGACGGTAAGAGTGCTTTGAATATTCTCCATTGGAACAATGACATGAGCCAAGGCAAGACTGTGATCACCATAAAAGCAGGGATAGCCTTTTCCATCAGCTTAATGTAATCGTACAAATCGGTGTCGGCCTCCAGATATCCAAACGACTTCCCGTGGGCCACAGCCGATATGACATCCAAAGTAAAATACTGGGCCTTGCGTCCAAAATCGAGCGGCTTATATTGCGAGCCTTCGGGGACGTATCTCTCAAAGAGTCGAATGAGTGAATCGACAGTCTCGTCGATCTTGTCTTCAAGTCCATCTACTTCTCTACCGGAATACTATGAGAGGTTAGATCAGCGGCGAGCAAGTCATATTCGGTGGAAATGCGAGTGACTTACGCCGGCAGCCATTTTGGACCTCAGTGCACTATGCTTCGCTTCATCCTTTTGTGACTCGACATTATCCGTCGATGGCTCAAAGCGCATGCCAGTGTACCATTCTGAACGTCGGTACCGCGAACGCACGCCTAGCATTCTGCGCATAACATCCGGATCACTTGTCAGCAGGTGATACGGGCCAATCCGTGCCAGGCGGCCTGCGGAGGGCATTAGTGATTGGCATTTTAAGGTATGCGCGAATCGGCGATTTTTCAAGGCTATATCTTCCCAGAGAGTAGGCCGAACATACCATATTTTTCACAGACATCGCTGAAATCCTGATGAAAGTTGCCGCCAAGGGTGCGCCAAATCAACCAGGACTTGGACAAACTTGCTAGCCATGGCCCTTTAATATGACGCAAGCGATACCAATTATAGAAAGTACTCCCAACGATGTAAGAGAAAAGCGCAACGAAGAAGACGGACAAAGCTGCGTGGGGAATACGCGCTGCCAGTAGCTCTAATGCTTCGGACAAAGCCATTGTACCTCCTGGATACCCTACTTCGTTGCAGGGGTAGGCACGGAGTTCTGTTGAAGATGGGTCCTCGCAGTCGAGGGGTGTTCGTTTAGTAAACTAACCAACGATTATTAACATGTTGGGTCGGGCGTGCCAGAACCATGGTATTAAGCTGCAGCGCCGTAACGACGGCACTATCCTGGATTGCGGCGCGGCGCCGCAGATCTGTGAAGAAGGCGAGCTTTGTGCGTAAGATTTTCTTCATACGAATGGGTGAGGGCCCCCGGGGAGAATCTGGTGAACTATGTCGGGATCGTCCAATGGATCAGGCCCACAAGATCCACCAGGCCTCATGGTGATGGAGACCAGGAAGAATAAGGCAAAGAGCGCCGGACTAGTAGCAGCAACTCTCCTCGCAGAATATGCCCGATGGATGCACGAGAGTTTAGTAGCACGAGCAGAAACAGGTTAAAACAGCTTGCATGACGCACCTTGCATTTAGTGAGGGGGCGGTGGTTCATACAATCTAGGTCGATGTTTCTCGTGCAATGCAGACGCAAGACGCGAGAGTCGCCCAGCATGGCGAGAGCTGTTTGCAGGACTTTGTAGAGCTTCGTGCAGGAAGACAGAAGGTGATGGTTCAACTGTAGACAACTGAGGCAACTGCGAATACTGAGCAGTGTGGGCAGTGAAAGTGAGCAACGGCAGGCGGGACCCCAGCAGCGGCCCGCCATCGGCCCGTAACCCGCGGAGGCCAGCGCTCCTTCCTAGTCATCGCTTTCACCCCACTCCGCGCAGTCTGATTCATGTCCTTGCACAATTGCGACTCGCTTTCAAAAAACAACCGAGGCTGGCTGGCTGCTGTCTAGCATTTCACAAGTTACTGCATAGGGAAACATTTACCCTCACTAACTAGAGAACTCCGCCAAATCCGTCCCTTGTTAACCTATCTCTTTGCTTTCCGACCCCGCTGCCGGGGAGCTCGGGGCTGGCCTTATTGGTGGATGCCAACGGTGCAGTGCAGTGTGATCCCAGTAGGGCCAGTACTACTACTGTCGCTATCGGTATTATTTCTCCTACTCGGTTTGCCGTCCTTCATCTTGTCTTGACTCTCATCAGTCATATCGCCAAAACAAAAGTTACGATGTGTGCGTTTGTCGACAGCAAGGGGTCTTAAAGCCGCCGGCCCCCTTCCACAGTATTTCTCGAACCCGACCCATTGTTGAGCAGCCACCGTGTTGCGAGTCAGCCACTCACTCGCCATGAGCGCACAGTCCTCGAAAGCGGTCCAGCCCGATGCCGAGCGTGATGCCTCCAAACCTCAAGCTGCTGCGGGCAACAATCGCGCCAGCCCAGATTTACCGCCATCGCAGCCTGATCAAACAGGGACTGATCAACACCGCCCGAGTATCTATGGGATAATTGAACCTGAAGTGTGTTCGCATTTTTTGTTACGTCTGTTTCCGCTTGGAAAATAGATGTGTGATGTTAACCTGATGGTGAACGATTTAGGCTCCGGACGATGTGGGAGATGCAGACTCGGCGCTCGATCCTGTAAGCCGTACACGGAACAAAGAAACCTTGACACGTATTGGAATGAATTGCTCTGACGCCTGCATAGGGAGATTGGGCAAGTTCGACAATGTCGTTGCGCTCCAGTTTGATGATGCCACATCGGGAGAATGGAAGGCTTTACCATGGATTCAACGACGGCAGTAAGTAGGAGATGAATCCTTTGACAGAATATTCGTGTTCTAACTATATTACCTAGACTATGTATTGCCAGCCGATGAGGTGAGCGCCGTATTATCTTATGTCGAATCGAGACCATCACTAATACCGAAATAGGAAGAGAACGACCGGCTAGGTAATTGAGTACTTTTGCACCTGTCGTTATACGCCACTGACAAGAAAGCAGACTTGCAGCACCACATCTTCCTACTCACCTTCGACGGACGTTTATTCAACTCGCCGGTCGACAAACACAAGACCCTGCACAATGTGTTGGACGTCGGAGCAGGGACTGGTATCTGGGCCATGGATTTTGGTATATATTCTGTCGACATTGCTATCACAAGTATTTTTCTGCTTACTGGCGATATGAACAGCCGACTCCCATCCCGAGTCTACTGTTCTAGGGGTAGACCTAGGCGCCAACCAGCCGTCTTTGTAGGTTTCCGACTAACGCAGTATCGGAATGTCTACTAACTGATATTCAAGGGTACCGCCGAATCTTTCGTTTCTAATTGACGATCTAGAAGAGCAATGGATCTTTTCTCAAAAATTTGATTTTATCCACAGTCGGATGATGACGGGGTCTATTGCCAATTGGCCCAAGTTTTTCGACCAGGCGCTTCAGTATGTCTATTTGCTTCGCAGAAGAAAGTTCCAAAGGGAGAATATCAAGAAAACTAAGACATCCGTTTTTTAGGAATTTGACACCCGGTGGATACATGGAATTAGTGGACATCTCGTTCCCCTGTCGGTCAGACGACAACTCTTTCCCCGAAGACTCGGCTTTGAGGAAATGGAGCGATCTCATGTTGCTCTCGGCGAAGAATCTCGGCAGATATGCCAACAGTGGCTCTTATTATAAACAGCAAATGATCGATGCAGGTTTCGTCGATGTGGTTGAAACGCAATACCCTTGGCCCACGAACCATTGGCCCAGAGACCCGAAACTGAAAGAATTGGGTATCTTTTTTTGTTTCCTTTTCCTCCCTCGGCACAGCTAAAGTGTATATAGGTCGCTGGGTGTTGCAAAATATCGGTTATTCACTGTCTGGCATCAGCATGGCCCTTTTCACCCGAGGTCTCAATTGGACAGCAGAAGAAGTCGAGGTGTTTTTGGTGGATGTGCGGAACGAATTCAAAAACCCCCAAATACACTGCTACTTTCCTATGTAGGTCGTCCTCGCAGTGTTACTTGGACTTCAGTTAACAAGTTTAGATATGTGGTTTGGGGACGGAAACCAGAGTCATCTGCTTGAAATATGTGTATGAGGATGTTACGATCATAGTAAGTTCATCTCCTATTTATTAATTTGTTTGTCTAATTTCGGTTTATTTAGATGTATATTGGTTTTTGGCATAGCGATATTCATTGGAGTATATATGAATACACGCGTGGAGTTGGAGAGCTGTCATATTTCATTTATTCATGAATCAAATTACATAACGGACTAAGCAGTTATTCTACTACATATAATTAACACAGACTTTTCAACCGATCGAATGACCGTTTTCTTCACCACCATTTTTCCAAACTAAAAAGTCTTGGGCACAGCCAGCTGGTTGACCTTCCAGCGCGGAACCGGGCCGATCAAGTGGTCAAACGAAGGCGAGTTGGAGACACGCGGAGACAAGTCCTCAAGATCCCAGAGATATCCCAGCGTCTTGAGGACAGAGGTAGCGCTATACGGCTCACTCTTTCCAGTTGCCGGGTTGACACCATAGTTCTCAACGTGACCCTCGGGGGTATACGGCGAGATCAAAAACGTCGGCATACGACCGCCCAGTCTGTCAAAAAGCAGAGTATACTCGGATCCATCCTTCGCAGTCTCGGTATATGTCTTGTTATCCGGACGCACGGCAGCAGGCGCAGGAACATGGTCAAAGAAACCACCAGTCTCGTCGTAGGTCAGCAGCAGCAGCGAGTCCTCCCACTGGGGGCCATTGCGAAGGGCTTCATAGATTTGCTTGACAAAGATCTCGCCGTACGAGACGTTGCCGTTGGGGTGCATGGAGTTAGTGTTTGCGCCACAGCACGACGGGTTCAAGTACGAGAGCTGGGGCAGCTGGCCCAGGTATGCGTCCTGGAAGAAGTTTTCAATGGGAACGACGCTGTCGGCGGCGTTCTCGGCGGTCCAGTTGAAGAACAGACTATCTGGCAGGAAGGCGCCGTTGGTGCCGTCGTAGTTGAGCCATGAGATGTTCTTGCTCGAGGCAACTTCGAAAATGCTGTTGATGTCGATGGCCGAGGTGTCAAAGTCATTGTCGTTTTCGCCGTGGCCGTCGGAGGTTCCGGCGACGGCGCAGAGACGGTTGGGGTTGGTGGGCTGAGGAGGTTAGCTGTATGAAAGAAGGTAAAGGGCTAGAAAAAACATACGCCGGGGATGCAGGAGAACCAGTAGTTGAAGGTGATAAACTCCTTAACGAGGTTCTTCATGACAGGCACTTCGTCCTCGCTGTAGTAGTTCAGGACCTGCTTGGCACCAGTCTCAGCAGTGATAGAAGGGTATCCAACCAGCTGCTTATTGACGAAACCGCGGTTGGTCGTCTTGATCTTCCCACTGGCGACATCGGCATTATCCGGCGCATACTGGCCGAAGAACTCAAAGTTGTTTCCAGTAACCGAGTGATCAGGATCATTCAAAACCGAGTCAAAATCCTTGCTGCCGGTGCACCACTGCTTGCCACTGGGGTCACTAAGGTTCTGCGGAATGCAGTACGGACCGTTGTTGATCGGGTTGTCGAGGCCCTTGTGCTTGATGCCGCCAAGGATGTTGTCAAACGAGCGGTTCTCCAGCAGAATCCAAACCACGTTCTTGACCTTGCTCTTCATGTTGGCAATCGACTTGGCCGAGCCAGCCTTGTAGCCAAACGGCGTATCGGTCCGTGTGTTGATCTTGTCCTGGTCCGCGCTCCAGCTTGACTGCGCGGGCGCAGGCGAGGCCAGCGCAGATGAGGCCAAAAGGCCAGCAACTGCGGTGGCAGCAGCAATGTTCGACTTCATTTTGAGAATGAGTGCTTGGGATTTTTCTTCTTGGCTGCAATTCTTGTCCGACAAAGAATTGCTTTCAGGTCGCACCGAGCTTTCCTTTTATAAATCCAAGCTCCATGTCTGTCCGGAAGCAATCCCCACGTGCAAAGCTCCGATTGCGCTGGAATGAAGGCCCGCCGTTCAGCTTAATATTTTGTTATCAGCCAACACCAGACTAAAAGAAATTACAACGGGGCAGCATACCATTTTGAAGCATCCACTGCCAGGGCGCGCATCGCAACACGTGCCTCGACGAGTCGGTTACTTTGTCTCTGCCGTGATTCGCCGAAAAGTATACAAAAATAGTTTCCGCGGTGGGTCCGTCCAGCTCTAAGGATAGCCTTGTGTTATTGGCCAGAGCCTCAAGGAAGTTGGTGACCGTGGCCAAAGCGGCGCTTGCTATTGGCTGGCACTCGGTATACTCCAATGCCCCACCAGAGCTGCAAACAACAAAACAGGGACATGCGGAGACATCAACAATGATTGATCGCTTCTAGAAAGACAGAGACGGCGCGGCTGGTTCCGACAGATCCGATGTATCCGTACGTACTACGTAGTACGTACTTGTGCTCGGTAGTGATTCCGGCATGCATGAATCGATCGTTATAAGATTGTTCGATGCATTGGGTTACCCCTCTTCGGTAATTTTCACCTTCCAAATGGGGAAATCTTAAGATTATGTTGGGACAGAGTCTTTGTGTCTACGACAGGGATATTGGTCTTGGCTAGGATGTTGCAATATTGAATGCCATGGATTGAATCGCTAGAACAGCAAGTAACGATGCCATACTGATAAATGCAGACAAATCAACAAAGTCAACGAGTGAATATCTACACCACAACATGTACGGGGTAATAAACAAAGTCAAACTTTAGACAACTGTGCGCTCCACGTGGTCGGCAAACTCGTCGCGCTTCTCCTGGGCCCCAATCTCAAGATCGGTTAGGGTCGCCGACGAGCTGCTCTCTGTCATCACATCGTGGACGTCCAAGTAGTTCACCGACGGCACAAAGCCAGCCGATTTCCAAGCCACTGGCACCTTAGCGTATAACTCGTCCACTTGTTCCAAAGTGAGACCCTTGGTCTCGTAAATGCAAAAGTATACAAAGACACAGCATATGCCGCAAAAGCCACCCCAAATGAAGAAAACCTTGGAGCCCAGGTTTGCATTTCCGGCACCGCTGTTGACCATGTACGGTGTTGCGTAAGCAATGGCCCAATTGAGTAGCCAGTTGGTTGCGGTGGTAATTGACAGGCATTTGGCGCGTGCCTTCAATGGATATAGCTCGCCCGTCACAACCCACGATACAGGGCCCCAAGAGCTAGCAAAGAAAAATATGTAGATGCAAACAAATGCAATGAGTACCTTGTTGGCCACTAATGAAGAAGTGGCTGTTCCGACGATGGCCACAATCAATTGGCTCACGCACATGCCAACAGCTCCGAACAAAAGGAGTGGACGACGACCCCATTTCTCAACCATATATAAACCGGGAAGAGTCGACAGCACGTTAACAATGCTTGTAATCAAAGTAATAACGAAGGAATTCTGGATTCCTGAGTTCTGAAAGAAAGACGTTCCATAGTAAACTGTAATTATTAGCCATCACAATTATCAGTCCTTGGAATAGCACCATGTATTCTTACAAATAAAGTTGACACCCGAAAGCTGTTGTAGCGCTTGCACTGCACAGCCAGTAGCGAGACGTTTCCCCAACGAACCACGGACGATCTCGATATAAGAGGCCTTGCCCACGGACAACTCGTACTCGTGATTGGCCCGGATTTCAATTAGTTCTGCGGTCAGGGCTGGATCATCAACGGGAATTCGGCGAAGGCGAGCCAACGCCTTTGTTGCTTCTTCCATCCTGTTTTTCTTAATCAGGAATCGAGGTGTTTCCGGTAGAACCAGCATTCCGATGATGAGAATCAGCGCCCAGGCAAACTGGACAGCGACTGGAATACGGTACGAGCCGGTGTCGTCGCGGTTTTTGGTAGCATTATTAACAATGGCCGCGAGAAGCAAGCCAATCGTGATTGCAAGCTGATATGACCCGACGATTGTTCCGCGAATCCACTTTGGGGCTGTCTCGGACTGGTATAAGGGAACTACAAGAGTCAGTTGGAATTTCCATTGTAAGTATTTTAAAATCCGGCTTCACTCACTCGTAGCTGACAACAAACCCACCCCAAAACCCGCGAAAAATCGTCCTGCTACGAAAAGTGGAATTGCCGTTGCGGCAACTTGCAACACAACGCCAAAACAAAAGACGACGGCATAAATAATCATCGCAATACGTCGACCAAAATAATCTGCCGCCGGGGCTGCGGCTAATGCTCCAAAGAAAGTTCCCGCGGACAGTAATGACACAATCATCGACGACTGTTCCGAAGTGACATCGGGCTCGTAATCGACGGGGTTGATATATCCGGTAGAAAAGAGGTGGCGCCAGTACTTCATGGCAAGAATGCCGCTGATTGTTCCTGTGTCGTATCTGTGTCTCGTTAGAAGGATTTACTTGTTTAATTGGGATTCTCAACACCGTACCCAAAAAGAACACCACCAAAGGCGACAAACAGGCCAATGATGATGGCTGGCGCAGCCGACCCAGCAGTATCATCTGGCTTGTTGAGCTGCAGGCGCATAGTGAAGCAAGTAGTGTAAAAATTGTATCAGTGAGATAGTAGCAAGATACTTTATTGGAGAACGAAGCTTTAGTAGATAGAACAAGAGATGCGCAGAGGAAAACATCGTGAAGGAAGGGCGAGGTTCTATTAAAAGCGTCGACCACCAGATTGTGTCCGCATACGGAAAGACCAATACACAAGGAAGGAGCAGTCACAGCCAGCCACAACAGCCCAGAACAGATAAAATATCGTTATGTAATCAGGTCATTTTATTGCAATTTTTTGCTCTCCTTGCGTGGGATCTCAACCACATCGGGACGGGGCGATTGAAAACATCCGGCTTATCGGCGATGACCGCATGTTTCGCCGATTGCGGGGATAGGGGGCTGTGGAATGTTTCTTATTTTAGGTGTTCTAGAAAAGGAACAAAAAATTGAGGATTTGTCAGGCACAGGACTGTTTTTTCCTATCTGCATAGAACAATCACTGCGCGTCGTCCAGTGGCGGGTATCGACACCTGAGGCTCCACACCCGCAAACGGCTAGGAATAAGCTTGAAGACCCACATATTGCCGCAAACAGAATAGCTAAAATTCCAATACAACAACCAATCAATTGTATAGAAGGATTTCTCTCATTTACAATTCGTTTATTGACATTGAAAACGACGAGTGATTAACAAGTATTAACAATATTTATATCTATAATATACGCGCAAGTCTAGTAATTACATGTTCATATATACATTTATGCATGGCCAATCAGAGAATACTTTGCCCAGTCAACACTTTGCTGGGAATAACACTGTTGTTAGCAAGAACCTCGACGAGGTTGTACAGCATCAAGTCACAGCCAGCCGCAGCATTGATACTCACCGCGACTGGCAGCTGTTTTGTCGTCTGAGTGACCCTGCTGGTGTAGTTGACCTGGCCAAGCGGAATTACCACCTCGGGAACACCAGCTAATTGACTGATACCGTACTGGTTCCACACATACGACACGCCGGCTTCCTCTGGGCTTTCCGCTGGATAGTTGTCCCTGTAGCTTGGCTCGCCGGGCCAGATAGGATGGATCAGCAATGCGGATGAGCATTCTGCCGCATCAGGGCGTGGAACCAGAATCGACTCGTCGATCCAGTTCTTAAAGGTAGTCTTGTTGGCAACAGCCTCAGTAAACGTCGCGTTGGTGGTGTTCCGGGCGAACTCCATGTTCAGTGCGACTTGCGGGTCCAGGTATGGGTGATCACCGCCATTCGCTTCTTTGTAGCCTGAGATGAATGGCGAAACTACGTTGTTCAACTGCTCGAAGCTGGTCATCAAGCCCCACACAGAACCGAGTGAGTCCAAGGGATAGGCACCGGTGTGACTCTTGTATTCGGCGTAAAAGTCGAATATAGTCTTTGTTGTGTTGAGAACATGCTCCAGTTGCTGGGTAAAGTTGTTGTAGAGAGCCTGGGCGTGTGCATTGCTCGCCGGGAAGAAACCCGGGGATGGGTACTCAGTGGTATTGATGCCCGGGGTATCAATAGGGTAGATGAGTTTGTGTGGGAAGCCGGTGTATGACTTCAGGGAGGCATTGCCTGCGCTATACCAAGCTTTGCCCCACGAGGCAAAGTCGGCAGCTGATCGCGCAACAAAGGCAGGGGTGTCCATATACGAGCTCATTGACACGACGCCGTCCAACGACATAATGTCCTGGGTTGGCCGATTGCCAAAAACACCATTAACCGCAGCCGGGGCACGGATCGATCCACCCGTATCAGATCCGATGTTCATGTCAATCCAGTCGTAGTTAGATTCCGCGGCTGCAGCCCCTGCCGATGAGGACGAAGGGTCTTGGTAGCCATCACCACGCGCATTGAAAGGGTCATGATAATCAACCCAGTCGGCGGTTGGAGTTTCACCGTTCGCAAACTGACTGGTGCGAGTTTTGCCGACAACCACAGCACCCAGGCTGATCAAATGTCGGATACTCTCGGCCGTTTGATCAGCGACCGGGTTGAAGCTAAAATATGCACGATTGCCGGCCCCGGTCTTGAGCCCCTTCAAATCGTAGAGGTCTTTGACCCCAACTCGGACGCCTGAAAGAGGTTTCTGCTTGGTTGGTGCCGGATAGTACAGCCGGCTTGGGACAGCGATTGTTGCTCCTCCATTGGTCAGAGGGGATGTTGACGATAGGACCTCGAACGTATGGTCGGACTGTTGCAGGACTCCGTAGTAGAAGGCGCGGGCAGGGTCGGCATAGACTCGATACGCGCGGAAGAAAGAGACAAACGTGTCTGTGACTTGGGCAAAATATGGTCCCGGCGGGAGAGATTCTACCTTGGACAGAGGTGACGATTTGCTGAGCGGAATGGTGTTTCCTGCGAGGGGCTTCTTGGATGTGGCACCGCTGACCAGAACGACTGGCAGGTCCTTGTCAGCAATTGCCGATTTGCATTGCGGTCAGGCAGTCTCACATGATTCAAATTCAGATGTCCACACATCATCGACTTGGCCGTAATTTTCCAAGACCTGCTGGACAGAGAGGTCTGCTTTCAGCACCGCATGCGTGACGGGGAGGAGCGACGCCGCATCGTTGTCCGGTTTCCTGAACGGGTGATTTGAGGTTGGGATAACGACCTGCTCGCATAAAAAAGGCCCCGGTCAGTGAGTATCCTGGTCAATTAGACCGTGAATGATACTGACCTCAGGCTCTCCTGGCAGATAATAGCTGGCGTTTCCCAGTGTGACCGTCCGGCCGAGATCACGAACAGTGGCAGCCGCATGGACAGACGACGATGCCACCGCGGCCACGATGGCAACCAAATGGCGGAGAGGCATCATGTTGACAGTCGCCGTCTGGCTGGACAGGACAGTAGAGGCAGAACATTTTCGCGCCTGGGGATCCTCAGTCGGTGAAATAATTAAATTTGGGTGGTTTAGTCGGTTAGTTAGTGGGCACGGCGTGGGCCGACTCGGGGGTCTTCAGATAAGGACTATGCCAAGCTCGTCGTTAATCGTGCCGAATTTGGGGCTCAACGCCTGAATAGCCTCAGCCCGCGGCCCTAAAGCCGTTAGTCGTGTCTTAGCGGCGATGTCGCAATGTTACATTCTGCCTATCGGGGGGACAATTGGCAGCCGATGGAGGATAAGGGGTTAAGGATTACACTTCTGAGTCCTGACACCCTTCGCGCAAATTTATCTTTTTTTACGCAACCATTTTTTGTCCAGAGTTAGAGTTAGGGTTATTCACGCAATGAAGTTCCATGAATACTTTTGGAGTAATCAATGGATAGTAGAGATCCATATCGTGGCATATAAAGCACAACTTAAATCTACGCGAGATCTATCGGATAACCCAACTACTTCTCAACTTGGAAATTCTTCAAATCTTATAACATCAACATTGAAAGTTTCGGTGGTTATTACATGTAGCCAAATAATTCAATTATGTTAGTCGATTCTCCAATGGAGCGCTGGTTTTGAAGTATAGTAGCTGGATTCAACGACCCTAAGCTGCATAAAAGACCGGAAATGTCTTATGCAAGATCAGGAAGTATTGCACGATATTCACTCATTGTCTTTCAATGCATTCTCGTCTAAACCGTGTGCTTCGATATTCCGCATGGAAGAAGCCCCATTTAAGCTTCTCGTCAGACGATCGCGAAGGTGTGAAATTGATGCTAGAACCTCAAGAGATATGCCAATATCGTACACTGATATGGCTTTTTCGATCAGCTGCCCGGCTTGGTCACACAACTGTATTCTTTGATACTGTATGATTTTATGGGCTTGCTCAAACCCATCTAAATGACTCTAAACAATCATCATTAGCTGTGCAAAAACTAGGAGGGGATGGTAGCTGTACGTATTCGGATTCTTTAATAAATTTATCATTGTTTGTGATTTCAATTGGAAATGGCCTTTGTAAGTCGTTTTTCCTGTTCTTAAAGGGCGAAGCACTATGATCAAATATCACAGACTGGGTTTGTGGATGAGTCTTATAATCTGTTAACTTTCATCTTGGAAAATAAAGATGATGTCTACATATGTAGGATGAGTACGAACCTGAAAGCTAGGAGTCGTTTTTGCTCCGTCGACTCGCACATATGAACAGGATTCTTCTTTCATATCTCCGGTCATGGAGAAAGCAATGTCCTCCAAAGATGTACTCTTCTGAGGTTGTTGTTCTGTCACACTTGACATGTTACATGGAAATGCAAGCGAAGTCTCCAGATAATTCCCTAGCATCAAATCTGCGTCCCCATCCTCTGGGGATTGATATCCCGCCACGGAAAATAAGGGATTTAGAGAACTATTTTGATTTTTTTCATGGCTGGTGGTCTCCTCTTGAGAGTAGGAAGAAGTTGATTGTTTTCGTGCTCTTTTCTTCTCGCCTATAACAAACAAAATCGAATCAACAAGTGGTTCTAAAAGCCATATCCATTCACCCACGAAATTTCCGCTGAGCCACACGGTTTTGAATCTTTCTTCTTTCTGCGTAATGCAATGGCCCTCTAGTTCCAGTCATAATTTGGATCCAAATATACGAGTATTGTGTTGAGAAACCTGAAAAGTTTAGATAAATCAACATATAAGCCGCCGCCATTTAAGATGTCAGTCAGTATATAGGGCGACATGCTAAATTATCTTTCTAAGAACTCTCACGGTAATGCATTGTTTAAGAATCTTGTAGCGCAATTGTCCTAACATGATCCCACCTACATGCCGTAAACATTGTAAGTCCTCTTGGTGGCGGAAAATAAGAATGATAACGTTGGTCGTTCTCGGCCGGCATTTAGAGACCACGTGCAGTCACTCAAAAGTGACTAAATTAGGGGAATCATAGATGAAGCATCCAATGAAGATATCTTCCTTTCCAATGTCGCCCAGATAGTGAGACGAATAGTGGAGAAGCCAACGGCTGACTGGTTTTTGATTCGGGCTTTCACGTCGCGCTCTTGCACACAAACGGCCAGACGCCAATTGTTAAATTCTGACCGCATTTCTAGAAGCGTATGTGATTTACCTGGGATACCAAGGCGGGGAACAAAGAGGCGTCGTTAGGGGGTTCCGCTAGTCATTCAGCTGTCCGGGGATAGAACTTTAAAGCCTGGGCGTGGAGTCTTGGGAGTAAGATTATTATCACGGCACTTTCTTTTTAAAGACATACGTACATTTACGGAAGGACTTTTATTTACGTCAAAGAATGCCTGCCTTCTTTAATCTTAACCTTAGTCTTCCTTAATGCTAGCCCTAACCATTCCAGTAAGTGATTCGTATTAAGAAAGCTTGTGATAGTGGTAAAGTCTTACTAAGGCGTGCATTAATTTAAAAAATTGCCAAGGCTTTTCTCGAATCTATTCCCAACACATGGTCATTAAATCCCTCCTCTAGTCTAGTTCAAGTGATAAGGGACAGCGGCCTAGTCATATTGGGTAGAAAGAAGGCCTAGTCGTAGACGAGTGACATAAGAGCCGCCATTAGATCGCGCAATTCCAAGGAGTCAAAGAACCATGTGCTTTTAAAACCAATCTTTTCTTCGATTAGTAAATGTGCAGGAAAACTTGACAGTGACAGCTAATATAGTATGCAATTATGTTTCTCGTTACTATTGGGAGTGCATTCCTTCCCAGTTCGACGTAACTGTGTTACTCATGCAAGGCAAGCAATTTGAAATTTATTTGGGGTTTATTTTCCAGATTCGGCAAAGACCAATGCATAGAAAAAACAAAGAAGCCTGGGTATTAAACGAGCCTTTATGGAATATTGTCAAACCGTGATATGACTTGCCGGATTAGGGTTAATTCAGGGTTTGCGGGTTAACCGACCCGACCCGGTAATAAATCTAGATCAAGCCTTGAGTTACAATGTGAAGGCTTTCCTCAAGTGAAAATGGTGATATGGGAATTAGCCTCTTTGAACGAAAATGCTAAAAATGAATCAAGACAGAAGAAGAAGAACGGGAATGGACCTTGTTTCTGTCGACAAGCCCTAACCTTACGCCACCAACAATGAGCGTAAAGTATTGCCAGCGGACGTGGCAGAGCTTGAGACATTCCTAACCATTTACCTCTAGGGTAAAAGAGACTAGGCTAAGTCTCTCACGGAGCAAGTAATTTACGCCCCATCTGAATTATACGAGTCAATTCTTAAAGTTTTCAAACGATGGCGGCCTCTCCTAAATCGAATATTTGAAACCTCCCACAAAAATATGGCAATTGTCCATTGGAAATGCAAATATCGCTCGCTAATCGGTTTTGTACAGGTCAAGTCAACTTCCGTGTATTATTGTCGCCATTTTTACCGCAGTGCCAAAAAAGGACCGCTTAGTGGGCTTTCTTATACATTTCTAGCAAATAATTATGTAATGCAGCACTTATCTTTGAATGCTTTCTTTATCTCGTTACCTTTAGTCTCAAGCTACACTACTGCAATAATACCGAGAACATTCGAGCTTGTCACGCAGACACAACATTTGCAACTTCGCTGATACTGTAGTTTTGATTACACGACGATGAAAACGATTGACCATGTCATCAAATACAATTTGCGCACGAAATGCTGACAATCAGTTTGGCCCGCGTGTAGCCGTCAGCTGTCGCGACTTTGATTTTACTTTGCTCTTCGAGGATGCCTTCTTTGGTGCGCTTCCGCCAGCGCTCTTTATCCTTCTCATCGGACCAAGACTACGCTTCTTGCAGAGTTCCACGTTTAAAGTGACATCACATAAATTGGCGGTCGTTAAACTGGTAAGCTGAAAGCTAGATTTTTGAATGAATTAAGATTAACTGCGAACAATCTCAAGACCTTTCTCGCACTTCTGTTCACCCTACAAGTCCTTTTTACGGCATTCCTGTCTCAAGCGCCCTCCATCCATACCAAATTGTCTATAACATCCGGAGTACTCAACATCATCGCGACTTTCGCCGCGGCCGTCTTGTCATATCTCGAGGATCAGCGTTCATTCAAGCCTTCCGATACTCTTGTCGTATACTTCTCTATCCTCACTCTTTTAGAGCTTCCTCGACTGCGTTCGTTATGGATCATCTCATCGGTGGGCGTGTGCCAAGGATTGTGGACAGCAATATTCCTTGTGACCATCGGTCTAGTACTTCTTGAATCTGCCACAAAAACAAGAATCTTACTCCCCGTATACCTCAAAGTATCGTCTGAGCAGATTTGCGGGTTCTGGGCCCGGAGCCTTTTTGCTTGGGTCTTGCCTTTATTCCGTACGGGATACTCGACGGTAATTAGCGTCAGCGATCTACCACAATTAGACCACGACTTACAGGGAAACGCTGCGAGCGAAAACCTACGTAGGGCCTGGACGGAGTCTAAAGCCCCATGTCGACTCATCAAGGCACTATTTCGTGCCTATAAATGGTCAATCCTCTCAGCCATTGTACCGCGCATTGCCCTTGTCACATTCACACTATGCCAGCCATTCTTGATTGCCGCAACTATAAACTGGATAGGGTCGGAAGTCACTGCAGGGACTGGAAAATATGGCCAGGGACTCGTTGGAGCATATGTGATTGTGTATTTTGGAATGGCGGTGAGTGAAATTCTAAATGCTGGAATGGTCAATAGTAAGACCATTTACTAATTTCAACAGATATCCACGGCTGTATATTACCAAAGAATCAATCGTCTTGCCGCTATGACTCGTGCCGGACTCATTTCAATAATATACGAAAAAACTACGCTTCTAAAAGCTAATGATCTCAAAGATGCAAAAGCTCTTACTCTCATGGGAACTGATATGGAAAGAATCATGACGGCTATTAGAAATATGCATGAATCCTGGGCGTCGATTGTCCAAGCGGGTGTGGCGATATGGCTTCTTGAGCGTCAAATTTATGTAGCCTGTGTAGTGCCCACTGTCATCTCTCTAGGTAAGTCAGTCACCCAAGAAATGCTTTTCTGGTATTCGCCACTAATGTTAGAGCAGCTTGTGTCTACCTCACAGGCCCTGTCTCTGCTCGAATGGCAGTTGCTCAAAAGGCTTGGATTGAGCAGATCCAGAAAAGGCTTGCCGTGACATCTACTATTCTAAGCAATATGAAGGCAGCGCAGATGCTCGGTCTCAAAGACGTATTATTCAAAGTAATCAACGAACTGCGGGAATTGGAATTAAGTAAATCGTCGCGATACCGGAAGCTGCTGGTTATTGTTGCCGGATTATGTAAGAATCTCTCTTTTCTATTCAGTAAATTAAAGCGCAAAAGGAGTACTAATCAATTTATTCAGCCAATGCACCTCAGTATCTTGCCCCTTATGCAATGTTCTTAACATACGGAATCATTGCTCTAGTTGGCAAGAACCAAACCTTGCTTACAGCACAAGCCTTTGCATCCTTCTCTTTAATATCGTTAGTCACTACTCCACTGCTAACATTCGTTCAATCCATTCCAAATATAAGGCAAGCCTCTGGTTGCGTTGAGCGGATTCAAGAGTTTTGTCAAAAGGATAACTTTGTATCCCAAGATACTGGTTCCGCTATAAGTCTCGACAACCATGGTAATGCATCCGATGAAGAAACCGAGATGTCCTGGATGGATTTAAGAAGCTCGGTTGGTCAATTGGTCGAATTCAAAAACACAAGCCTATCGTGGTCAAAGGATTCGGATGTTGTTCTGGAAGGCGTGGATCTCGCTATCCACGCCAACAAAATTACAATGGTTGTTGGACCAGTTGGATCTGGCAAGTCCCTTCTTCTCGAAAGTATTATTGGAGAAACAACTATCAGACACGGTGAAATTGATAACATACTATCACGTGCTGCGTATTGCCCTCAAACTCCTTGGCTCATCAATAGCACAATTCGCCATAACATTACGGGCGGGACGGATTTTGACCAGAAATGGTATGGTTTTACTATCTCCTCATGCGCACTTCAAGGGGACTTGAAGAACTTCAAAGCCGGAGACCAGTACAAAACTGGAAGTGATGGTAACTCTTTGAGTGGGGGACAAAAACAACGAGTGGTAAGTGACATGGCTAATTGAAACATTAAAAAGCTTCTGAGACACTAACAAGATCAATCTCCTTGTATATTAGGCATTGGCTCGTGCAGTCTATTCGAGACTTGCAATTGTGATCCTTGATGATGTCTTCAGCGGATTAGATGCTAGGACGATTAATTCTGTCATGCACAGTCTTTTTAGTCAAGATGGCTATTTTCGGAAGTCTAAAACTTCTGTGATACTAACAACGCATAATCGTAAGTTTTCATCTCTCTTTGCACTAATTATACTAACAGGTGATAGTAAATCTTCTACAATACGCAGATAAGATAGTAGTGTTAAATGACGGAAAGATAGTTGATGATGGGTCATACACAGACATACTCGAACGCAATATGGAGTTGATCGAAGCTTCAACCTCTGCCCAAGAGGAAAAGCCAGTTTCTTCTCCCGAAGAAAATCTTTCTGATCAAAAACTCGATAAATCAGAGGCTCAAGTCAAAGACAGAGGGAACGAGATATTGCAAGATCGTAGTTTCGAACTCCTACGACAAAATGGTACATGGGATGCATACAAGTACTACATTCAACGAGCTGGACCATACATCTCTATTGCTTTCTTTGGCGTGTTAGCCATTCAAGCGTTTACCGCACAGTATTCTAGTGAGTTTTCTTCTACTATTTTGGAATACACTTCCACTTTCAACTGACATCCGTTGAAGCGGTATGGCTGCAAAATTGGTCAAGCGAGAATGAAAAACATCCGAATAGTCGCATAGCGATGTATCTAGGCATATATAGCCTTCTCTTCGCATGCACATTTCTGGGTCTCATGATATCCTGCTGGTAGCTCACCTTCCCTGTATTAAGTCGATTGAAAAGTCTTAATACTAACTAGAGACTAGGTTGATTCTGGTTGTGATAATCACGAATACTGCGCGTGGACTGCATACTGAACTTTTAACCACAACTCTCAGGTACATATATTTTCCCTTGTTAATGGAATATTTGCCCTTCAAATGAGTAAAACTTGGCCTAACATTATACAATAAAGTGCTCCTATTAGCTTTTTCCAGAAAGCGGACAAAGGCTCGTTGGTTAATAGGTATGTGCTACCCGAATGGGACCACGATGGAAAATTTGGGCAAAAAAAAAGAGAAAGAAGGAGGTAAAACTAATCCTTATGTAATAGATTCAGCCAGGATATCAATTTGATCGACATGCAATTGCCTATATATGCAACCAATTTCACAGAAGGTATGAACAATTGCGCATTTTACTTTCATTCAGTTGTTGAACAAAATCACTATCTAGGAGCTGCTATGTGCATTGTCATACTCATTATCATCTGCGTGATGGGAAAGTACCTTGCAATATCTATCCCATTTCTAGCCGTCATATTATGGGCTGTCCAGCTATATTACCTGCGAACTTCACGCCAAGTTCGGCTTCTAGATATCGACGCCAAGGCACCTCTCTATTCACAATTCATGGAAACTGTCTCCGGTATATCCATCATCCGGACGATGAACTGGCAGGCCCAATTTCAAAGCCGGTGCGAAGAGTTGCTCAACCACTCCCAGAAACCACTATACATGCTCTATTGTATCCAGCAATGGTTGAAACTGATCCTAGATTTGATTGTCATGGCAATGGCTGTTATTATCGTGGCCTCAGCGACTGCCTTGAAGGACCAGATCAGCCCTGGTGCTGCCGGTGTTGCATTGACTCTTGTTCTCATGTTCAATGAATACCTGACTAATACAATTCAGACTTGGACACTTACAGAGATTTCCATTGGGGCTGTTGCGCGCATCCAACGTTTTGCAGCAGACACCCCTTCTGAAAAGCGCTACATGTGTAGTCCGGCTCCTCCTAAGCATGAATGGCCACTAGAAGGAGTTATACGCTTTGAGGATGTTACAGCTAGTTATAGGTGAGTACCCCTATCTGAAAAGAGATCTAGAGTTTCCAAGATGAGTATATCGTACTGACATCACTTTAAAAATAGCCTAGACACAGCCCCAGTCTTGAAACACTTGTCTCTAGCCATCAAGTCCGGAGAGAAAATTGCCATCGTTGGCCGATCCGGAAGTGGAAAGACGTCATTGATACTTTCACTTCTTCAAATGATCGACTTACAAAGCGGGCAAATATTCATTGACCAAGTCGACTTAGCATCCCTCGACCGAAACGACATTCGTAACCGACTGAGTGTAATCCCACAAGAACCATTCTTCATACCTGGTAGTCTAAAGTTCAATCTTGATCTTCAGAATAATTCTTCAGACGAATGTATCGAATCGTCCATCAAGAAAGTTGGTTTGTGGACGCGAGTCGAGGCCAATGGGGGACTGGACATGGCCTTTACTGCATCCGACTGGTCTGTGGGTGAAAGGCAACTATTTGCTCTAGCCAGAGCCTTGAATACACCAAGTCCTATTCTAATTTTAGATGAGGCTACTAGCAGGTGAGCATTCCACCTCATTCACGGTTTCCTTTTTTCACGCTTCTAATTGGAATTCATAGTGTTGATTACGAAACGGAAACGATTATGCAAGAGATCATCGATAGAGAATTTTCAGCAAAGACCGTTGTTGCAGTTGTTCATCGCCTGCGTTTCATTGATCACTATGATAGAGTTGCGGTTATGAAAAATGGAGAACTGGTGGAATGCGGTGATCCTCAAGCCTTGTTGAAGACGGACTCGGAATTCCAAAAGTTGCATGATGCTGCGAAACTGAACCGATGATTACGACAAGGTGCATGAAGTGAGCACAGCTGTTCAAGACTGTTTGAAGTCATCATAGAAAATTCAAATGAAGAAATCTTCTCGTTATTCTGTCTATCATTGACGACTATTTTCCAATAGCGCTGAGATAGAGATAGTGCAATGAATATTATCGAATAAAAAGAGAACATGTCTTTGGGTTATGTCTAATAATACTATGTCAAAGAGCTATTCCCATTTAGTAGTCGTCAGGTCAACTGACGTCTCGAACTAATTTTTTTGATAATTATTTTTTGTCCTAGTATTTTTTTGGATACTCTGGCATAACTATTTTCAAAACATTCCCGATAGTCAATTGTCACTTCAAACTATGGAAATAGCGAAAATGGCTCAGTATAATACCGCAAGTGAAATAATCAACTTCTTTTCAAAACTATCTTCAGCCCACAGTTCAATTCCCAATTATCCCATGTTTTCCCTGTCCTCGCCTTCCGCTGGTGGAACTCGAGGTGCCTGTGAAAGTCTGACCATGCAAATACAAAGAAGACCCAAAAAATACATCCCTGATGCCGCCAAGAATGGAAGTCCCAACCATGCATCACCCAGGCTCATACCCATGCGGAATGTGGTTGCAAGTAGTGGGCCAGCAACCAAAGCCCCTATTGACTGTACTACAGCCATGGAAGTATACAAAATACCGATTTGATTTGGGAGAACAAGGGACGTGATCAATCCTCGTGCCGTCAGGTGGAGTGGTGATCCCAGAGCAACTATGACAATGCCAACAGTCAAAAGAGCTGGCGTAGGGGCGAGAAAGATCAAAAATGTTCCTATGGTGAGTAAAAAGGAAGTTCCACGTGATAGCCAAAGATCTTTGGATGGCCCATTAAGCTTCAACCTTTTCAGAAGCATTCGTGAAATGAGTGGGAGAATTACAAGAACACCCGCGAGGTTGACGGTGGCACGAATAGATAGGAGAATAGTAGCCTGTTGTTCACGTCAGATCAACAAATCGTTGGAAGTCGAAAGGTTGTCTTTTATAGGAAATCTTACTTTACTGTATGTCCAATGGTACCTTTTTGTAGCATACTGTAGCAAAAGTGCCATAGCTTGTCGACTCAAAGTGGCTGCCAAAAAGACCAGAAGAACAAGAGTGATATTCAAGTTTCTCCAAACAAAATTAGTCAGCTCCCTAGTCTTCTTCAAGCTGCTCCATAATTTGTTCGCCCACAACCAAGCAAAGGATGGTTCTTTCGCCGAGTTTGATTCACTGTTATCAGTGGAAGGACGGGGTATCGTGAACGACAGATTATTGACGGAATGGTGCGTCTCTGGGGCAAAAAGCAAAGCCACAATGACTGCTAAAAATTCCATTCCTGAACTGGCCAAAAATGGCACCCAGGGGTTTTTGGTCATTGTCAGTCCACTGATAGGTGTGGCCACGATCTCCGCAACAAGAGCAACCGAGGAAAAATAAAAGAAAGAAGTAACTCTACCAATAATTAGTAGGTGCGAAAAATTGTATAAAGACATTTTTGTACCAAACATACCTTTCTTCCTCAGGATAGGAGTCTGCTAGCATGACATATAACATGGATGAAGCAACTTGTGCTCCGCCACCGAAAATAAGAATTGAAGAAGACAAATATACCATCTTGATGGAGATTGTCTGAGGAAACCAGCAAACTATTTTTATCCATAACCCACTCAATGCTAATCCAAGCATACCGCAAAGTAGGACGGGTCGGCGTCCGATACTGTCAGCAAGAAGACCGTAGGCGACCCCAAAGAATATGCCTGGTAACTGATCCAGTGTCTCCTTATAGCCGAGTATGATAGCCAGCTCGCTTTGCACGGGTTCAATCTTGCAGCGCTCATCGTCCGAGATTGCGACATAGCTCTGATTAGATTCCTTGTCAATGCCGGCATAGTAATTCTGACAGATAATGTCTTCAAAGATCTGCGTCTGCGGTGCCAATCCGAGGAACCCGGAGACATCGACCAACAATAGGAGTGCGCAAACCAGAGCAAGGACACCTATCGATCGGCGAGTAATGGCTGATGTGCTGTTGGAGTGAGTTTCCTCATTGGAAACATGTTGTTGCCCTTGCTCTCGCCCTTCCTGCTGGTGAGAATGCTGTTCTCCGAGGAGAGCTGTTGACTCATCAACGGCACAATCTCCGCCATCGACCTCATTACCCCGTCGCAAAGACATAGAGGGCACATACATGTATAAAACAGAGAGGTGCTACCAACAACGAAACATCAACACTGACGGGAAATGATTATTGAAGGTGGGACAGCGGTCGCATTTGTAGCAACAAGCCTAGGCCTAATGCAGTTTGGCGCAGTACTGTCAGCTCGCAAACAAGGGTTCGGATTGACAGGGGATTTATTGGTCCAGGCCAGCGCTATAAAGCCCGGAGTGATAGTGGCTGAAAGTAACAATGATTGGTGGTAACTATGAGATTAACCAGTCCCTTAAATCCCTTAAATCCGGAGATATCCGTGATCCGTCAACTGGTGCAATTTAAATGGTCTAATAGTTAGGGCACATTCTTGTAGCTTATAAATAGGGCAAAAAACATCTAGTTGTCGATGTTAAAAGGATTACAGATTTACAAGTACGTAATTGCTTACAAGTTGTATCCACAGTTGACAGTACCAGCTCATGACAATGAGCAATATATAGCATCAATATTATTAATGTATATTAGTGGAAGTGATGCCTGTGCTGCCACAAAACCAAAACAAAGGTCATGCAATGAACCGAGGAGCTAAAATTAACCTGTGTAGGAAGATTATTATCACGTAAAGTATCTCGACTCCCTATAAGCCTCCTAATATGCATGTTACTGGAAAGAGGGGCGCCAAAGAAAAAAAAACCCCCG
Source organism: Talaromyces sp. P118-02 (assembly GCA_037040535.1). Lineage (NCBI taxonomy): Eukaryota > Fungi > Ascomycota > Eurotiomycetes > Eurotiales > Trichocomaceae > Talaromyces > Talaromyces sp. P118-02. The sequence goes on from JAXQGY010000497.1 coordinate 66,112, forward strand.
AAATGCAAACATTGACCAAACATGCCGTGTGAGACTGCTATGTCGATGGATGAAATAAGTGAAAAGTGTCGTATATCAATCATGAAAGTCACGAGGGAGTCACGCGGCAGGAGGCAGCCGCCCCGCGATAAGCTCGAACTGGCGCCCATCCGGCGTGCTTGTCTTCTCCCCATCCCACTTGGCCAGCCACTCGTCCATGTCTACTGGGTCATCGACGGAGCCCCCAAGCGCAGACACGCGCTGGGCAAGCAGGACAAAGTTGGGATATGCGCTGCTGAAGCGTCTTCCGTCCTTGTCTGCTTCCCACAAGTTGGCCGAGAAATCGTCGAGCAGCGTTTCCGTCTCCGTCGGTAGCTGGATGTTCATCTGCTTGGCTGTGATCTGGATCATGCGCAGGATCCCCTTGGCCAAGAGCCACCGTCGCGAAAAAACCCGGGCTACGAAGCAAAGGTCGACAAATGCATCCCGGCTCCGCGTCTCCTCGAGATTATCAAGCAGCGTGAAAAGGGCGATGGCCACCCAGTGCATCGCCGTTGCCGATATGTACTCAATACTCCACTTTGTACGGTGCATACGGATCATATGGGCAACTCCCAGAGCCGAATCAATGCATGTCTCTTTTGCTGCCGCGGGAGAGATCAGCCCTGCACGCTCTGGTGGTTTCAATGGGCCTTTCAGGAGGCCAAATAGCACCATTATTGTCGTGTGATAGTACATGCTGGGTGAGAGCGTTAGAAACAATGATATCGAAAGTAAGTCAACAGGTCTGCGAAGGCTTACTGCAGAAGAAAAATGTGTGGAACCGATGATTGCCCGTCTTGGATACAGCGAGGCAAGTCCACAAACCAGCTTTGTAGCTGAGGGTAAACAGAGTCAACTATTTTCTCGAGTTCGTAACGAGGTACGGGTCTGCGTGCAACGTCTTTCAGGATTCGTCGAGTGGCTTCGATGTTGAGCTCGTTCAGATCAGTCAGGCTATTCATGATGCATTCTAGGTGAGATGGCTCTTTCTCCGTCCGACGAGGGTATGCTTCCCAGATCATGGAATCGCCTTTGTGTTCACAAGGCAAGCGGGGTCTCAGGGGTAGTTTTATGTCAAGGGGTTTCATGAAAGCAGTCGAATACATTCTGGGAAAAAGGTTTTAGTACCAGTTTCAACCGACGGCAAATTGCCTTGCACATAAGGCGTGAAAGGAGGTCAAACGCGATAAGATTATACACTCCCCATAGTGTATTGTCAATGACCCTTGCTTCTTCTTCATCAACATGGGGCCGGTCTCGTGGATACGCGGCTGACAGTTCAGCAACCATGGGCACTGCCTGACCGAGGTATAACAAGGCAAGGCGATCTTTCCCCATCAAGATCGTGCTAAATTTGTTTTTGCATGGTTAGCGAGGAAGAAATTCATTGTGAATGGAAGCAGTTACCTGGTAAGTAACGCGGCATATCCTTGAACGGTTGGGATGCTTATTCGCCCCTCTTCCATCTCGAGAAGCCTCTTTGCTTCCTCGTAGAAATGCATGCCCTTGGAATTTGGGTCACTGGGATCTTTGAAAACCTCAGGGTAGTCGGAATAGAACTGTCTTGTCAGTTTCTGATAAAGATTACTATACGGAGAACTCACACAAGCTTCGGCTAAGATGCTGTTCACCAGGAATGGGGAGCAGAACTTGGAGCAGACGTTTCCGAGTTTCATATCACGAATGAACATTTCGCGATCGATCCAGTTGCAGAAGGGGTGACTCCAAGTCAACCAAAGTGAGATGAGATACGATACCAAGCCGTCATCGTCCGTTACCCTCGTCCATGGTTTGGCTGACACTTCCACAACTGGGATATGTGACAGCCATGTGACATCCAGGATTCGGTGCTTTGATCTTAGCTGGGCCCTCTTCTCTAGAGCACTTTGGATTGCCATGAGCTCAGGAGTGATTTCAAGCTCGCTGTCGGACACATTGCGACGGAGAAACTCCTTGATCTCTTCTAAGGAGGCTTTCTTATAGCGGATGAGCTCTAACACCTGTAGGAAATGCTCGTTTGTTGAGTAACGAAACGTATCGACTAGTCGATCCAACAAGTTCTTATGGTCTTCTAGCTGGGCGACCTTGCGTTTCACAGCCAGTCGGCGGCGATTGTCGTTGGATTCGTCGATGACACAATCAGTATTACTTCGAACACAGTTACCACATGGAACCGTTCCGGAACACTGTTTACTACACCTACATTAGCGAATCTGTTTTCAAATCGGCGCACGTCTAGGGGTGTTTTCAGTGACCTTCCACTTGCGCGTCTTGCACGCAGTACACGCGGTTGAGATGTTCTTTCTCGGTTTTACGTTGTCCGCACTATGTCTTCGCTGGTAGCCGGGAGGCGCTGGCGCCAGTGATCTGGCAAGGTTAGGTTCCACCATATCGCAACTTTCGCGAGATTAGGATCAGTGAAAAAAAAAAAAATGTAGCTACGAGGACAGGCGAAGGTCCTTATAAAATTTGCCGCCACACCGTTACCGGCCGGTCGGTATACTCCCGAATTTACCAACGCATTATTGACTCGGCTACTACTAGGGTTGAACACCAGGCGCAGTCCCATCGAATGGGCCGTGTTGAACGAGGCAAACACAACCCAAACCACGCGGCAAGGGAGGCTAAGCGCAAAGAGGCCACAAAAATTCTAGAAACCGAATCTTGTTCCCGGGCTAGTTTCAGACATGCTAAATCCGCGCCAATGGACTTTTGCTTTATGCATGCATGTTTTGAGAAATCGACGCGGCTGCAAATTAGTCGAATGAGTTCTTCTTTTTTGGGCATTCTCCCTTCCCAACCAACACTCCCGCCGAGCAACTGGGGGGCACTGCGGGAAGAAATACACCGGTGTGGTCAGGGAGATAGCTTCCATCCTGTCTGTGTTTAGCGATGCATCGTCCATCGTGATCGCGGCGTTCTGGACCGTTTGCCTCGGGGTTCGGGGTCCTGTCCTCTGACCTACTATCCTTGTATGACAGTTGGCTCTTCAACCCTAATTGGACGAGTACTGTTTCCTTGCATTTACTCAGTCATCATTGGTTGCAGACTTTGACCCCGGGAAACACCGTGAACTCTGGTTGGGGACTATCAGGCGCCAACATTTTTAGGTTAACCAGTTCTTTTCCCAATAGAGACAATGGACGTTACAATCCGTGTTCCCCATTGGAAAAGACTACGCTACTGCACCGTAGCTGTTTGCCCTGGAGCTATTAGTCGCCGGCTGAGGGCCTAGAGGAATCACCGATCGGCTCAGCCACTAGGACCGTTATTTGTGAGGTTAACTGGAGCGGAAGCACCCGAACAGGTTCAAAACTGACTTGTGCTGAGATTTGCCCGTATATACATGATTCTCTATGAAGAAAAGCTAAAGAATAGGGGCTTGTCTTGTTGCCGTAAGGCCGATTTCTAGATATGGACTCAGCCAATGGCTATTGATGGCTATTTACGGGCTCGCGACAGGCGCCAGTCGTTCACTAAAGATGAACTAGAAGCACTAGAGTGTATTTAGTTTGTGGAATTGGGACCCGCCCAATCACCCTTTCTTCAAGTTGCGGCTGGGTATGGGATATGGTACCAGGCGGGTTTGGCTAATTTTCTCCCCTCCCCTCATCACAACGACGGGAATATGTTTGTGGCCAGACACACAACACAGTGCATCTGCTGAGTGGCAAATCCGGATTCATCGATGGGTTAGCGAAGAGACTATAGTTAGTACGGCCGGCCCCGTGATGCCCGAAATTTTGCCACAGCTAGACGGGCTCGATTTTTTCCCCTCTACTAGCACATCGGCTCGCATAGACAATTCTTGACCTGCAACAATAATTACTAGTCTGGTAAGCTGTAAAACGCAACTGCCGGTGCCCGGCGTGTCACTATTAGCGATTGAACAAAGAAAAATTGGTCCGAGGAGAAATGAAATCCCAATTTATTGACAAACAAAGAAAGCCCCACGGTTCTTTGTCCTAGTTCTTTGTCCTAACAGTCCAAAACGAGGTAAGACATACAAACGCCTTGGGATTTCAATTAATCATGTGCACGTGTCGATATTTTAATACTGGCTGAGGTAGACTCGTCCGTAGTGCACGAGGTATGAGTTACACATTGATGCCTCGTTTACAGGATATCAGTTGGGCACCTCCCATGCAGCATCATGGTCGGTCGCCCTACCCCTGAATTTTGAATTATCCTCTGTTTGCAACACGTGCTTTTGCTTTCGTGCTTCTTGTTTAGGTTGCATTATTCAGTTGCGTTATTCAGTTGCGACTTGATACAAGTGAACTTTGATGGCAGTGTTATATATTTACTATAAATAGAATGGTACAGCAAGTAATTGATTCCAATGCAAGTAAAACAAAATTTGGAATTAAATCTGATTAGGCTAAGATGAATTAAGGAATTTTATTTACTTCAGTGTTGTCAAAAAAAAAAAAAAAAAAAAAAAAAAAAAAAAGGCTAGTTGACAGAACATTTCAAAGAAGGACAATTTGGAGCTATGGCGTGGATGTTAGTTCAAAGTTTACACCATAAATTGATCTCAATTTCACATGCTCTGGCTTTTTCATCCATGAATTGACCAGGAGCAATACTGATGTATGCTACAACTGTATCCGACATACAGCTCTATTTGAACACAGCATGACGGACCCAGACTAAACTGCTCCCATCTTGCCCATCGTCGCGTCCTGCCAGTGATTCCATTCGCCATACCGGGGAAACAAGTGCTCTTCCCCTTCCAGAATTGGATCGACATCACGCGACACAACCGCCACACGTAGCTTGCCCTTGTCAGTGAGCGTTTGCACCGGAACCTCTTCTCCAGCAGCATCGGTAATGCGCCAATTCAGCTGTTTTGACAGAATCGGCACGACGGCTTCTGGTTCGAATGTGTCATCCGGAAGCAAGCCGTTTGCGTATGCTTGTGCGAGCACCGGGGAAAGAGATATCTGTCCAGCAGAGAGATTCCCGTCCTCGTCCTCGTCAGAGCGTTTGCTGCGGAACATCGTGTTATTAGGACCAGTGAAGATTCGGTAGCTCCCAATCAAGTTGTCGGCATGGAAGTAATCACTTGGTTTGACGTCGCTATCCGGCTGGCCGTAGAAGAAATGGATTTGGAACGGGTTGCCGTCAAGCGCGTGCCTGTTATGTGCCGAAAAATTTCCCAAATCAGTAATTTTCCCAAACGCCTTCCCGAAAACGGACAGGAAGGTAAATGACGAGGGTAAAGAGTGGAAAGGGCAAAAACCTACTTATCAACAGCGACGTTTATAGCCCAATTCCTGGGTAAATTATTAACAGCGAGACTGTCAAAGTCTGTTGCTGTCATTGTTCCCGACATAGCATGCGACGTAGGTCCGTTAGCTCTCTTAGATTTATCCGTAGTAGACACTTTCCGGGCCGGCGCGTTGTACAGATTGTTAACCGCCGTACGGACATTATTCTGAAGAGTAGCCTGGTCGACCCCCCAGTCTTTGATCTCGGGATAGGTATACCCGAAAGCCTTGGTTGAGCGGCTCGTCTTCGATGTCCAAAAATCTTTGGAATTATTAGAGCTATGGAATGGATATAGCGGCGTGTTCACGTCTTCGATTGCGCCGGCTTGCAACACAAAGGTGCCGTATTTGTCGCCCATCGGCTGGACGAAAGAGTCCGGGTTGAGGACTTCCCAGAGAGCGAAAATGCGGTCAATCGAACTATTTCCAGCATCAGTCCCTAAAATCCATCATTTCTTCTTGAATAGCAAGGGTATCTTACGCGTGGTGCATCCAGAAAATGGGGTCGAACGCCGCCATGCTGAAGTATGTCATATGTCCACCATCGCCGACAAGCGCGTGGACTCCGTCATGGATGGCTTCTAGGTTGTTGTAGTTGGCTCCGCGGTCTTTCAAAACGTTATTGGAAAAGACGGTATAATTTTTCTCGGAAGAGAGAAGTTGGTACGTGCTTGATTTCAACCTGGTGCATCATTTATATCAGCTTTGAACAGAATCAAAGATATCGACTAGAGAACACAGACCATGCAGAGTTAGAAGACATGCCCGAGTTGACATTATTCATTCGGCTTTGGCCCGTGCTGGGGTCTGGAGAACGAACCGTCTCCTTGTATTTCGCCAGCTGTTTCCCAATAGAGTTAGCAATTGCCAGAGATAAATGAGTTAAAACAATACTCACAGGGTCATTGCTCGGAATATCAGTGCCCAAAGGCAATGGATGAAATTTATACGAATACAATGGATTGTCAAGCGTCTGTTGGCCAGTTGGTGTATTGATTGAAATCTTCTGATACGTCGTGCTCTCCGGTAGATTGGGATTGACCGCCCAGTCCCAGAACGGGATGCGCAGCGTCTTAGCAGCGTCCACATATGACTGTCGCTGAGCATCAGGGTACGACTTTGCAATGTCTTGAGCATAAGACCATATCCGCTGCTCGAATAGTGAGAGATACGGCCGGTGCCAGGTTGGGAATATCACGGAGCCGTGTGTACAGTACCCTGTTTGGTACTTGCCATCGACACCATCCCATGATCGATAAGGGTAGCCGTGAATTCCTGTGTTTGTCAATGTATCATCCTCGGCATTTCGAGGAGAGGAGAAACGTACCTGCGACTTCATAATATGAAATCAAGTCACTCTGGTCGTCGCTTTGGAATTGTGAGAGAGCTTGAACGAAAAGATCAAAAGCTGGACCAGCCGACTGCAGGTCTCTCATATCAAGACGAGCAGGTCTTTGGCCAGTGGCAGAATTGACGCCACCAGATACACCGGTAATCGCATAACCAACTGCCGATTTCGTGACCGCTGAAAGCGAGGCCAAGAACAAGAGAGATGCCTTCATGATGAGAGATTGGTTTAATTGCTCAAAGTAAACAAACAGCTGTGTTGAACGTGTATATACAGATTAAACGAGGGTCTATCCAAGGGGATGGGTGATATCGTTGGTCACTGCATAGTTCGTACTGCACTGAAGAAGGCTGAGAAGCAGATTGTACACAAATAGCAGATGCACAGAATTACTATTTAAATTATTGGTCTAATTGAGGATTGTAAACAATCCCTGATTCAACAGAATTCACGTGGGAGAAATTTCCAATCTTGGTTAGGGCTAACATTTCCCAATGGCACACAGGGCTAATGCCTACATAGTTAGACATAGGGTCTAGACTTATGAGCGTGATACAAGCTATATGGCGCTGTTATGCTGTAATGGTTCGATGGTAGGTCGTATCATCATCACTTTTAACAAGGCAATGGATAAGTTACTCCCTCAACGACATTCCAGTCAAGTCTCCACCTGAGTCGGCAATTCTTTGCGTATTGCAATGTTATTCGGAGTTGTTGAGAACTTTCAGCTGTGGAATGTTTCTATACCACGTTAATAATACTTTAGAATGTTGCCTCAAAACGTTGTATTTTACAGCTCTCGTGGTAACTTGGGCGCCTTGAACGATTTTGCTATCGTACAATACAGGGATCACACTGCAACAGGCGTGATTAAGAAGGTTCAAAGACTTTTCTTGTAGGTAATTTTTACCATGTTGACATAAATGGGTGTATAACATGGCTTAACATGGACAAACCCCCGACCCATCAATATGCAAGGGGTGCATGTACACAAGACTTGGTGTCGAAAGCCGCACATTCAGTGACCCGTTGCATTCAAAGATTCCCATCACTAATTCATATGGTAGGCCATAATCATGCGCAGTAAGACCACTAATATAAGTACGTATGTACGATAATCTGACTAGGGCTATCATTAGGAGTAACTATACTAAATACAGGTTTACACAATAACACTCAAAATAATGAACCCATGACCTATCAACACCTGCCCCGCTCAATGCTCGCTAGATATGCAGAAGTGCCGTACCTTTACCACGTCAAGATGAGCCAAAAGTAAAAGGGGAAAACAAAAAAGGCAACATGCTTAAAACCGCCCTTGAGCTCTTTCCAAAACACGCCCATGGTAGATGTTGGGCCGACACATCCACGTCCGCCGGGCTGGCGATTGAGAGAAGCCTTGGGCTTCCATTTATCATCGTCGTCATTGTATTTCATCTCCTCATATCGTTGTGTGCTGTTATACATATCTTCATCGATAGTGTTTTTGGCCGTGTCAATAGTAAGATCACGCGCCGAATTGCGGTTGGATAGCTGAGAGCCACCTCCATGGGTAGCACTTGTAACGCTGAGAGATAAGGGAGCCGGGGTACTCCCCGAACGTGACCGTACAGTTTCATTCTCACTGATTGGTAGGATGGGCTCGTACTCGGGAGACTTTCCAAAGGAAAGAAATGCGAGAACCATAGCCCGCACTAGTAGAACGGCGATAGTGAAGAGGAAGACCAACCCGTAGCGGATGAAGGTTGAAAGTTGGTCGGGGAGAAGGCAAAGATGATTCTGAATGGTGGTTACCGGGGCACCATCGAGCTGTTTCCCGGTATTCAAGTCGATTGGGTTCCATAACGTAGTCATAACGAAGCCAGGATGTCTTACCCCCATTGCCAAAGAAATACTTTTGACGGTGATTTCCTTTGGAGAGCCACTAAATTCCCGGTGTACGATTTCACAATAATCGTGATCGTCACCGGAGTATACATGGGAGATTTCAGGGCCAATTTTCGAGACAATTTCGTTCGAAACAGTTGGAGTAAGAACATTTTGATACTGATAACCACCAGTGATTGAGAGGGCATTTCGCTCATCCTGTTCTGGCATAGGGTCTGTAGATGATGGCGGGTAGCGTTCCCGCAAAGGACCGCAAGGTGTGGCTGGCTTGCGATACAAAGGTACATGCGTAAGCAAGATCGTTGGGAAGCCTTGAGACTCGATCTCAGTCTTATGGAGGAAGGTGTCCTTTGAAGTTTCTTGAATTCCTGACATGAATTGGAATCCCTCGCTTTGGTTGCGTTGAAAGCGAAGCTCTTCGGTCTCTAACCGTGCTTTGATATCTTTGACTTCTCTCAGATAGTCTTCTGTTGGGCTCCAAATCTCCTCATTTGGAAGATGCCCATCACCTGCCCCAATTCCACTGCTGCCTGTGTTGGGATCGGGTTGATCCATAGCCGAGAATGATACTGTATCGACGGAAACAAATGTGTGGTTACCGAGAATATCTACCCGATTACCTCGGCCAAAGTATGCTTGGAACCGTTGACGGACAGGCGCCTGAACTCCAGTACCAAATCCTAGATCATGGTTGCCAGGTAAGCTAGCGATGAGCTTTCGACCTCGAGCCTCTCCGGGCGAATGGACAGGCGGTTGATTCCATTGGTTAAAAAATATCTTGGCGAAACGGCTGTACTCCTTCATCCAAAACTTATTGCCGTATTTGTTGTACTCTTTCAACGGGCTCATACTTGTAGCAGTAGACCACTCTCTACCACCATCGAACAAGTCTCCCAAAAACAAAATTGAATCAGGCACAAGCTGTTTTTCAATCATCGAGAACGCCCTTCTCATATATTGGTCTGTGAATTTCACCGTCAAGGCCGACACGGGCCACGGGCGGCCGGGGTATGTGTGAGGATCAACGAGTTGAGGATCGGCTATAAACACCGCGTGGTGAGGTGTAGCATTTTCCGGCTTAAAACAGTCAGTGAATTATTCGGCCGAAGAGGTATAGTTAACCTACCCAGTTCTCCCATGAATCCCAATAGCACTCCGATATCTTGTCCTGGAAAATCGACCGCTCGCCCCACCACAATGTAAACATCCAAATGACAACCAAGAGGTTGGCCACACAAAAGGCCGCGCGTAAAGTCGACTTGACTTCTTGCCAAAAAGGCTTTAGTTTCCGGGGCCTTCGTCCAAAGCCAAAGCGGGATTTCACATCTTCAATTGTTTCTGCAACTGAATTCCGGGCGTATGAGTATACCGCAGAGCTGGCGCGAGTAACTATGCTGTCCGACTCATCGTGTGGGCTGTAGTAGGGTGGCCTCGAGGAAGCCCCAGAACTGCTGCCAGAGTATGCGTAGCTCATTCTGTCAAAGACCTCTGGAGAGGAGTGAAAGCAATTCGACTGGGTCTAGCGCCTATCTGAGCATCATTGAACTTAGGTTGTTGATGGGCGCATGTCGGAGTTGACTGGTAGAATTTGGCAATTGCTTGCCCAGTGCAGGAGTTGACCGGGCGAGTTTCGCGATTTATTGCCCGTGTAAGAGTGAAAAAGCGCCCAGGAGGTTACTGGCGACTCCAAAGGAGGGCTGGTTGATGTTGAATGAAGTTGCTGTCCAGATCACCGGGTCTCCGTCTCCGCTCAGCGGCGTGTCTAAGGCAGGCGTTAGTCACTAGCGCTGCCAATCTACACTGGCGAGGAGAATAGCGGCAGAACAAGGGCGGTGAGAGGCCCGCACTTGTCCCACTAGACAAAAACTCCAAAATATTGCCCCCGCTGGTCGAGCACTCTTGACCTTTCTCTGTTGGGACGATCAAAAAGGCATTTCTACATCATAGGCCTTGATTCGGAACACTTCACAATCATGGCTCCAATTTCTATCGCAGATATCGTGTCCTCCCTCCCATCCGGAGAGGAATGGGGACCCCCCACGTCCACCGAGAACACCCTCGATGGCGTTCCATATGCGCCTTTCTCCAAGGGTGACAAACTTGGCCGCATGGCTGATTGGACTTCTGAAGGAAAAGATCCTCAGCGCGGTGGTCGTCAAAACTACAACCGTAATTTCCGTGGTGAGTGGTTGGTTTATTTCGCGGGTAATGAACTTTTTTCGGCTAACGCAAAAACAGACCAACAGGTGTACGGTGCTGGCTCTTCCAGCCTTTTCGCTATCCAAGTCGCCGAAGACGAATCTTCTTTCTCCGTTGTCGATAACACTCGCACATCCGCTAAACCAAGAGGCTTTGGACGCGGCGGCGGCACCATTTTCCGAGGACGTGGCCAACGCGGCGCACTTCAACGTGGTGGACGAGCTGGTTTCCAGAGAGTTGGTGCTGGCCGTGGGCAAGATCGTGGCTACGATCAACGCTCCGGTGGACGTGGTGGCCGTGGACGCCGCTTTGGTTGGAAGGACTACGACAAGCCACAGCGCAACCGCGACAGCTCGGTCAACATTCGACCGGAGTGGGCTGTCCTCGAGGAAGTTGACTTTAACCGCCTGTCAAAGCTTCACCTCGAGTCACCCGATGGCGAGGATATCGAGAACTATGGTTTCCTTTATGCGTACGACCGATCATATGACAAAGCTCCTGTGAAGGGTGCTGAGCGCAAGCTTCAGTCTCTCGACCGTGCTGCCTACAACGTAACCACCTCGTCCGATCCCATTATTCAAGATCTGTCCGAGAAGAACGAAGCCACTGTCTTCGCCACTGCCGACATCTTGTCTATGCTCATGTGCGCCCCTCGCAGTGTTTACTCTTGGGATATTGTCATTATCAAACAGGGCGACAAGATTTACTTCGACAAGCGCGACGGTGCTTCTATCGATCTAGTCACAGTCAATGAGAATGCTGCAGATGCTCCTCTCGAGGTGTCGGAAACCGGTGGCAAGCAGGAAACTCTCAACAGCCCTGGCTCTCTTGCCCTGGAAGCCACTGTCATCAACCACAACTTCGCTCTTCAGACCGTTCTCGAGTCCTCCAAGGACAAGGTCGAATTCCCCAGCCCCAACCCGTTCTACAACGCGGCTGAAGAAACCGAGCCTCTCGCCTCAAAGGCCTACAAGTACCGCCGCTTTGACTTGTCCCTCGAAAAGGACGAAGAGCCTCTTAACCTTGTTGTTCGAACTGAAGTCGACGCTGTGCTCAAGGGTACCACAGGTCCAGACCAGCACATCGTTATCAAGGCTCTTAATGAGTTTGACCACAAAGCCCAAGGCTCCGGTGGTGCCCTTGACTGGCGCACTAAGCTGTCGTCGCAACGCGGTGCCGTCGTTGCCACTGAGATGAAGAACAACAGCTGCAAGCTCGCCCGGTGGACCACCCAGGCCATCCTGGCAAAGGCCGACCACATGAAACTTGGATTTGTGTCTCGATCCAACCCACGCTCCTCTGCATCGCACGTCGTGCTTGGCGTTGTGGGCTACAAGCCTCGTGACTTTGCCACCCAGATGAACTTGAACCTGGGTAACGGATGGGGTATTGTTCGCACTATCGTCGATCTTATTCGCAGTCTTGATGATGAGGAGGAGGACGAGGCAAGCCCCAAGAAGTATGTTCTTGTCAAGGACCCCAACAAGTCCGTTATTCGCCTGTACAGCGTGCCCACCAACACATTCGAGGAGGACGACAACGCCGTTGAGGAGCCCGAGGAAAAGATCGAGGAAGAGGAAGAGTAAAAAAACATACGTTTTCCATGTTTTTCTCTTTTTGTGTTCTTCACTTCGTCTGACTTGCTGCGTATACATATTTCTGTTATATGCGCTGTTTCTTTTTATTTACGAGGTCTTTTTCATGTTTAGTATAATGAGACGATTCGATTTTGTTATAGATCAAAACAAAAGTTCTATTGACATTTGATTTGTGTGATCAATTTAAGGAGTACGATACACGTATAAGTAATATTAGCATTGGAAAAGGTAGGACAAGTAGAGACAAGTATTTGGTCCTTATTCTTTAGAAAACTCCTCGGTCGCCTGGTGTCTTCCTCTCGACGCCATTTCCTCAAATCACAGAAGATATTCCATAAACAGAACTCAAGTAGCCTGAAAAAATAACGAAAACATGGTAGGTGGAAATTTGTGACTTAACACATGCAAACCGTATACATACAAGGTAGTGCAGAATCCTTGGCGATTGTAGTAACGAAGAAGTCACCAACTTCAAAAGAGATGGCGTCTCGGAGCTATGCTCAGTCCAGTAGATATCTGCTTTGGTAGAAAGGAAAAAGGATATCAAGATATAAAACAGACACAAACGCCATAACGGATACCCAACACAGTGACCCAAAAAGAAAGAAGAAAGAAAAACCCCTCTATCCGTACATAACAGGATCCTCAGTAATTCGAGACGGGAAAGAGCGACCACTGAACAGTTTAGCTCCCATAACACCCTGTAAGCAATCGCGCAACTCGAAATCTTCAACAACGGCGCCAAAACCATAGCATCGAACTTTGGCATTTAGCGTGTCGATTATTGTTTTTATGTCATCTTTCGTGAGCGTATGGTATTGGTTGTGGTTTTTCAGACTCTGCAGAATCATGATGGGGGTGACCTGCCCGTCGGTAATTAGCTGCCTGCTGAGGTTAAGAAGTTTCTCCAGATCCGGCGTTGGAAGATCGTATGTTTGGTGGGGATACTGATTGCCTTCGGGGACAGTCTCTATATGACTAGGCGGCGGACAAGAAGCCATCAGAGCATGGCCAGAGAAGAAAGACTCATTTTCAACATCGTTGTGGGAGGTCCGGCAAAGGTATTCGGTGTGGTCTCGACACGGCGCCTCAAGTGTAAGGATAAAGTCGATTCCTAGTTGGGGGTCTTTTTCGAAAATTCCTGGGTATGGAGATACCGCCTCGATATGGTCAACTTTGCTTGAAAAGTCGAGAGCACCTTGAGTCGTTGGGCTGGTGTGAAAGCGATTGTTGGGAAAGGGGGTGTATTGCGATCCATTCTGCTCCCCGGCGCTAGGCGGACTCAACGGGGAGTTAAGACTGGACGGAGGCGTCGTGACGAATACGGGCTGAGAAGGGTAGTTGGTTGAATGAGAGCCTGTCGTACTGCCAGTGGTATAAGCCTCGGTTCCAGATGATGAGGGTTTCCGTGCTGTGAGCGAAGCTTTGGCTCGGTTGAGTTCTGCTTCGAATGGGATGTTGTGCGCCACTAGAATTTGCTTGAGGAAGTCGTTCTCTGTTCGTAGCAGCTGTATCTCTTCATGCTGTTGCTGGTTTTGCTGCCGCGTATTGTTCAATTCGACGACGTGGGTTTCCCGTAACCGAGAATATTCGGCCTCCAATGTGCGGATGTATTGCTCTTTACGCTCGCGATGGGTTCTGCAGGGACACGAGATGTCAGTAATGGGTACTTTCCAGAATGCAAAAAAAAAAAAAAATATATAAAATAACTATACCTTTGGGCTTGGCGATTAAGCTCTTGTCTCCTGGTGAGGGCGGGTTTGGCGTCTGGTTTCGGCCCTCGTCGTTTGGCGGGTTGTCCATCTGAACAAAGGCGTCAATTTGGCGGCAAGTCAAACACGGTGTCAAGCAAACTCACCTCGCGTCGTCTTTTTCGGGCCATTACCCCCACCTAGCATTTTGAGAAAACCGATATTGAGTTTGTTTGATTCGGCGAGGCCATCTACGAACAATTTTATGATTAGCGTGGTTTGTTGAAGTGGCGATAAAACGAGCATCCGTGAATATCGAAAAACCAATAGACAGACCCCAGGCCAGGGAGATGACAATCAACAGCAGCAGAGCCCATCAGTGGAGCAAGGAGATCGGAGAAGGAACAGTATCAGGGTCACTCACCGGAGTCACCACTCGGCGTTTCGTTTCGGATAGAAGGATCGATGGGATAGTTGGACGTAGACATTGTGGATTTGGCCTTGTCGGACTAGGCGGTCCCACGTCGCAGATGGAGACTTAAGTCGGACTAAAGGCTGAATCAAAGAAGCGCTTTCGATAGAATGATAGATCGCACACTCCGGGCAGTGATGAGTGGAATTGGCCGGGACAGTCGTCTGGTGTCTCGAGCAGTTGGGCCGGCGGGGGGCGAGGGGGGAGAGCCGTTGCGAAGTTTAATAAACCTTTCTTTCTTTTTTGATGGCAGGCGGGTCTCGTCCTCCGCCCACGTTGACTGGCAGTAAACCAGCGAGGGGATAAATGATCGATCTCGGGTGCCGGCAGCGGTGTATGGTCGTTCCTGGTGAAGAGCAATTTTGTCGCTGAATGGGAAGAAGCGCAAAGAGGATGAACGGGAAGAAAAGCGCGTCCTTGGCGGGCCGGAACTCAGCCTCTGGGCCAGTGAGCCAGTGAGCCAGTGACCCTATACACACGCAATGCGTTACGAGGAACTAATTAGTTGCCAGTCCACTCGCGCGCTTCAGCCTCACACAGTCCCAGCGTCAACGCGTACGCAGGTGCCGGAAAAGCGATACGTCGCACGCGGGGCCGATAGCATTCTAGTATGATCAGCCTACACGTTGCGCCCAGTCTGATCAGTCTGCTGCACAGCTGCAGGGCCAGACAGACAATCTCGCCGGCATGGCCAAAATGTCGCTACGGGCTTTGGTACATGGGTGGGAAATCCCCACAAGGCCTGAAATCCTAACCGTGTCAAAACCACCAGGCGCCCAGAAAGCTGAACCCAGCGCTGCCTGCAATTGCCAAAAGCCCAGGTGCGTGTGGGATCTTCCGGCGTTGCTCGGGCTGGGGTGAACCGGCCTGCGCCACTGAGCGTCCACAGAATGCTTGCCTTATCTCCACAGGCGCCATTTCGAGAACGGGCTTTTACGTCAGCGCTCAGTCCAGATCGACCGCGACGGCCTCTGTGCGCCGTGTGCTGCTACACTGCAGCACATCGATTTCGAGTGCAATCCATAATGGGCCTGTAGCATGATCCTTACCACAAAGCCCGGCCAAGTGGATCACTAAACGGGTAGAGACATTGGCAGCGGTGTGTCTGTTTCAATGTGATTGGCATACCGAGAGCCTTTGTCGGACTGTATCTGAAACATGAAGCTTGCAAGCCTTGATATTCCTGAAGTTGGTATAGTTATGTTGGTAAAGTAAGTTGTGAGGCTTCTAGTCTCTCGGTAAATGACACCGAATACGGAAATATTCTCAAGCACACCGATGACAGCGGTATACACCAAGGAGGCGGTGGGATTGTAGTTATTCGCGTCACAGAACACAATTGCTCGGGGAACAGTCAGACGCAAACTTCCGATATGGCCAACTCGGGCATTCGTCACGGTACGTAGTACAGATTGATTAATTGACGGTTGAACAATATGGACACGGTGTAACAGCAGTGCCGACAATGGCCGCGTAGAAGCTTTCGCTCGATCAATAATGAAATTTGGAATCGCCAGCTGGCCTAAATAATGGTTGTCGACGCAGGCAGAAACGTCGATGTATCATTTTTGAGGTTGTTCCCGTCCCATATCCGGGTTTGGATGCATGGGGGCTAAATGTCGCACAGCAAGATCCAGACTACTGCATACTAGTTAGTGATTAGTACTCAATAGTGCATTGAAGAGACGATCTGATCGTCAACGCTATTGTTGACACTCGATGCGAATCATGATAAGATATTACAAAACCGTTGTGAATGCAGATGGTGGAGGTTGAAGCAATGGAACATTGGAAACACCCGCGGAAGGAAGGTGGCCCGTTGCCGTCATCGCGCTTGCCTCATCATCCGCAATGCACTCGCTTGTCGCACCTCCAGCGGCCATGAGAACATCACCGCAGCCACAGGGCAGATGACGCTCGATACAGAAGTCCTCGTCCATATCGCCGCGCCGAGTGGCGCACGGGATGATGCGCGATACCGCGCGCTGGTCGGGTCATGCTTGGCCTTTGAGTCTGTCTCGCGGCTTCGCGTGTATGGCGGCGCGGACGAGGGAAAGGACTGCGACCCCGACGTGACAGTAGAAGACCTCACCTCGTCTCTGGCGTCGTCTGCCGGTCGATCATCGCCTCTGCCAGAGATTAATAATAATGACGGTACATCTTTCAATTCGGGCGATGAACTGAACAGTCTTTTGGGGCCGCGTTATCCTGCGAGTCGCGACGATGTGCACGCCCAAATTTCGTCGCGACAGCCTCCAGGACCTGCGACACATATTCCCTCGACACCAATACGGTACCAGTCCACTGAAGAGGACAGCGAGCTCTCTTTTCGAGCTCCTGTTCCCCTTGGACACCAGGACTCGATAGAGAAGACATATTCGCAATCATCCAAAAGGGAAACCAATCCTAATTCTGCTAAATCAGCTTCGTCGCAGGTCACACAAGCTGCGCCATCACAATCATCAAACTGGGGCACTCCTTTGGACACGATTCCAGATTCGCAACCAGGGACACCGCGGCCAGAGGACGATCTTGATATAGATCAAACTGAACTCGATGATGTGCAAGTCGACCGGTCGTATGTGCCTGACACAGCCCGCCAGTCCAAACAGTTTAGGATCTATGATACCAGCAGAGACCCGAGTTCAGACACCAGTGAGACGAGGGTGCTTTCGTCCATGCCATCTCCAGGTTCTCCCTCCAAGAGTCTTCCGCCAGCGAGAGCATCTACGGCACAACCCACTCGCACCTCTTCCGTTGGGAAAAGAAAGAAGGTGAAAAATAACGACCATAAAAAGGATCACTCCCATAGCGACAGCCACAGCAATGTGGAAACCCCCACCGACACCGTCTCCTCCTTCGGATCCGACCAACAACATCTCAAAAGGCGCCAGATTCTCCCCCAAGCAAGAGAAATAATCTCGCTCGACGAAATTCCGCTCGAGATCCGCGGACCCAATCCGGAAGTTTCAAACGAAAAGTTCCGCACCCACATCACTCCAACCCTTCAAGCTCTTGCCGACCGCATGAAGCTTGCCTCACGATTCACTCCATCTCAGCAAGCCCGTGCTCTACGCCCACTCGAGCGAGGATACTGGTTCATTCAGAACATCACTATTAAACATGACACCGGCGAGTCTGAAACTCCACCGCAACAATCAAACGACCCAACCCAGCAAATCTGGACTCTCTCGTTTTTCTCCCAGTTCTGGTGCTTCCTTCGCGATTTCATTATTGAAGGACGCGCCGGATGGGGGATATGGTGTCTTGTCGAAGAGTGCTCCTCCTCTTCCTCGTTCGAGTCGGTAGAAGAAAGGGCAGCCTCACCAATGACCAAATCAGTTAATCTAAAAATATACACCTGGGGTGAGGTTGCCCCGCATGTCTACATGCTCCTCTTTCTTGCAACAGAAAGGCGAATTCGTAAATTACAAGGCGTTGAGTGGAGAGATGCTAGAGATGCGACTGTAATCAAAATGTGACCTACGAAATCGCTTTGCTTTGCTTTGAGGGAAACCTATATTTACCCTTTCTTACGAGGTTTTTGCGATGTTGATGGTTTGGTCTACGCTGTAAATATTTACTGTATAAATAAATCTACATCATCTGGCTTCAACATTTGAACTCGTCTCGATATTCAACTTTGATTCTACATGACTACATCAATTGATCAATTGATATGTAATGATAGAGAGAATTAAATGGCCGAGACTTCAAATGTTTCAAATGTTGTTTCCATTTTGATCCTATTCAATTTTATTCTTATTCACTCATGCGAGAATAGAAATGCAACGCCGTAGTTTAAAAAACAACTACTTAATGTATAGTACACCGATTCACCCATAATAATAGCCTTTTTAAGAGTAAACCACGAACTTATTGAGAATATTAAAAAAAAAAGAAACCTTATTCTGTCTCTGGTTTCTTTCTTCTTCTCTCTCTCAATAATTCAACTCTCCACTTCCCGAGTTTCCAACAGCGTCCAAGTCTTCGTAGCTCTTCAAACTACGTCCTTGGACTGCTTCCCTCGGACCCATAGTCTGTTGCCCGCTTCCGCCATCAGGGAACCCAGGGCCATTTTGTAAGAGAGTTGCAGCAGCAGGGTGGCCGTGTGGGATATATGGAATGCCGCCTCCGCCGCCGCCGGATTGCATCCGACCGCCAGAACCAAGCATATTTGGTACGCCTCGGATCGGGCTCAGACGGCCGTAGTTATTGTTACCGCCGCGATTGCCGCCGCGTCGATCATAGGGACCTGAGCGGTGGTTGTTGTATCGTCCGCCACCGCGACGCATGGCGCCTGGTTGGTGGTGGTGCATGCCTGACCCATCGCCGGCCATCATGCCGTTGAATCCGGGTTGGTTGACGCCCATGAAGCCGCCGAAATTGCCACCGGAAATGCCCTGGAAGTTCCCGGGGACGTTACCGCCGTTAAAGTATGGGGGCATGTTTGCCAGATTGAATCCACGTGGCGTGCCTGGTGTCATATGGTTCCCAGCAAGTGGGAAATGGCCGTTGCTGTTGGCATCGGATCGCGAAGGCGCGATGTGTGCAGGGTCCAAAACGTATTCATTGACCAGCGCGAGCTACAAAAAATACAGTCAATACTTGTATTCCTCATCGTCGTCAATAATAGGGTTGTGCCTACCTCGTTCTTGATGTTCTCGTACCAGTCCTCGTGCCTTTTTTCAACGTGCTTGCGCCAAAAGTGATCTGCCTTGAACAGCTTGTTGCAGTCAGGTACTTTGCACCTGAACTTGGATTCGTCTTCTTGCTTGACGTGTTTAATCAACTCCTCCTCGACAGCCTCGTCCACTTGCTTCCCGCCTAGTTTCGAGATATCGACATTCTCTGGCTCCAATATCTGAAGCAGTTTATCTTCGAAGGTTTTCACCCAGTTAAAAGCGCGTTGCAACTGTTGTTCCGATTTTGACAGTTTCTGTGGTCGCTTTTCTTCCACTGGAGATTCTTCCTCGCCCTCTTCTAGCATCGTCGGCGCCGTCTCCTTCTTCTTCACAGGGAAAGGCAGCCCCATGGCACTGGCCCTCGCAACTTCTTTGGCCTGGCTGCTAAGACCAGACCTTGGTCGGCGAAGATGCCCGCCAGGGCACTTTCGAACAAGCTCATGAACCGAGTCGCTCTCAAACACACAGAAGAAGCAAAAGTTATAGACGCGTCGAAGATATTCGACCATCAAATCCACTTTTTTCTTCTTTATAACGAGTTCTTCGTCATCCACTTCTTCATCTACACCTTCCATTTCCTCTCCCTCTTCTCCTTCTTCGACCATATCATCTGACTCTTCCTTTCGTTTCTTCGCGTTCCCCGGGTTGGCCTCAGGCTGCAACAGGCCCCTTGACTGAAGATCCCAAACACGCGCCTCAATTTTGGTATAAGCATCAACCTCGCCCATTTCAGAGTCGAGCTTGAGAACAAGGCGACGGGCAAGTTCCACGTCGCGGTCAATACGGTCGGGAGAGGAGAAAAGGTCCCATAAAGCTTTCTTGCGAGGCTGAGATGGGGGTACATGTACACCAACGTGACAGACAAAGTCTCCATGAACTGGGTCATGAATCGTCTTGTCATTGATAGCCTCCAAAGCCTTATCCGCTGTTGAGGTGGATGTTGTTGGATTGCCAGTCCCATTGGTTGCTTCCATTTCTTCCCCTTCTTCATCGCGACCATCACCGCGGTCGACAAAAGTCGGTTCCTCTCCTGCCGGGTGGAGCATGATCCATCCCATGCGGTGAAATTTTTTGGATGGGTTGGGATCACTCAAGCTTAGCCATTTGAACCCGCCATTTGACTCGCCGAGATGCTCTTTGCAGAATTCCTCGATTTTTCCCCGGCTGACATTGGGAGCCAATGTCTTGATCAACAAAGCAGGCTGTTCCAGGGATTCGTCACGGAGCTCGGCCCCGCGCGCAGGTAGAAGATCAAGTACACCGAGGGTCTCGCCTACTGCCGTGGCCTCGCCTTCTTCCTTTTCAATCACACCGCCGGCCCCGTCGCTCTCACTTTTGTAGATACCCTCCAAAGTAAACTCGTCAAAGACGCCAGAGTCTATGTCTCGTTCCCATTGGTCATAAGTGCCACGACGAAAGTCCAGCAAACGTCGTCGCAGTGGATTCCTTACATCAGGGACATATCGTTCTCTGAACCACTCTTCGCCTTGGTGCTGCTTCACAAATGTCCGCGACATCTTCACCTGCAATTCTGCCTTGTAAGAATCATAGGCGTCTTGGATGAGCGCCCTCTCCTTATCGCGATCCTCGCGCGCTTCTTTTTCGCCCTTGACACGGTCTGAGGGATGACGACCCCCATGCTTTGCGCGCTCTCTTTCTTCCTTAATTGACTGCTCTGCCCTCCACCATTCCGCAAACCAAGTAAAGCCAACCTGGAAATCAAGGGTCATTGGATTTGGCAGCGGGTTTGTCGGAATAATGCGCTTGCCATGGTCTTGCCCCGGCACGTATCGATCGATGTTCGCAGCTGCAGGAGAAGGAGCGCGACGCCGGTCATCGCGGTCTCGGGGTGTATATTCACGGCCAGCACCGTGGTAGTCGTCTCTAGCACGAGTGGGTTCGTATCGGTCGATCATGGGAGGGGATCGCGAGCGACCGCGACCGGCACCACTGCGGCGGCGGTCTTCAGAAATGCCTTTTAAAACCACTGCGTCAATAACAATAACCAACTCGGCCTGTCGGCGGCGAATAGCTTACCAGGTGACCGGCGGCGGTAGACGTCGCTCTCGCGGCCTCTACCGGGAGACAGCTGCCCTTCATAGGAGTCCATTTTGCGAGAATCAGGTCTTGCACCTGCCTCTATACCAATATAACAAAGCCGTTATAGTGTACCTCCTCGAAGCGTCAGTCCATGTAACTTGTCGCGATATGAGCGCCGCAGTTTCGGTCGTCCGTCAGGCAGATGCAAAAGAGAAGAGCTAATATTCGACATTGTGAGCATTATGTTGCAATAGATCGAAAATGTGCCTTGCAAGGAGTGAAGATCAAGAGAAAGACAAATAGTTTAGAAGGTGTGGGCATGTAGACATGGCGGATGTCTAGGCCATTAGACATCTCCAAAAGGAGAATACCTAGCGTCTTGTCCCCCGGAGTATAAAGATATCAAAGAAGGACACCCGAAGTTCCGGACAGGGCAGGATAAGGCGCGATAGCCCCCATGCAGAGGAAAGCATCAGAGTCACCGCTCGCCCGGTGCCAAAAGAGACAAAGGAGGCCTCGTTAGGTAGAAGAGAGAAAAAGAGGGTACATTAAATGGAAAGATAAAAGCGAATTTAGAGGTCGGTCCATTGTTTTTGCGAATGAGACCTTGAGAAAGTCAAGAGGGAGGTGGCAAGTGATGATGTGAGAGCGAAGGGGGAAGCAACAGAGACGAATGACGTGGAAAGGGTAGGCAACCTACAAGAAGCCCAGGAGAATAATAGATGATGCAGAGGCACCCAATGAATTGGAAAAGGCGGCGTACAAGGTGCAGCGAGCTCTGGAGAAGACACCAACTGGTCAAGCTGGTCCAGAGAGCTGGTGGTGAAGGAGGAAGGAGGACGACGCGGTGGTGGCTGGAGCTGACTGCCGGGGTGGAGAGCGAGGCAGCGCCGGCGCCGCTAGGCCGGAAGAGGGATAGTCAGGCCCGAACGGCCGGCTAGCCCGTGCGGAGTTGACATGCTACTATTTTAATCGTATTGTTGAACGTTCCTATTGTCGTTGTGGATCAATTGATATCAGTTATTGCAATTTGCGACAATAGCAAACTAACACAGATTAGACTAAAATGGAGTACAATAAGAGACAAGGCGTCTTGCGAATATGTTAATGGATCAAGTCCATCGTCCAATTCTATATTTCTGTATCTAATGGCAATGTCCACACACTAACCCGAGAAACAGGGCGATGAAATTACAAGTTCTTCTTTTTGTAACCATAAAAAGTCTCAATTCAAACACTCGGGGAATAAAAAAAAAGAAAAAAAAGAAAAGGAGATTCGTTAAATAAAGGGGATATATGGCGAGTCATGAACCGTTGGTCGAGAACGAGTATAGACGCGAAAAGAACCAAATCGCAAGGTATTTGCAAACTCGTCTCAAGTTCAAAAACACTCACGTCAAATGCCGCAGAGTTTCAACATGAAGAAATGATATCAAACAAATACATCTGAGTTTTCCCATGGGGGACAAACCCAAACTTCTCCCGACCCATGTCTCGGGCCCGTGATGCTGACATACAAATCCGTCCTGTTGGTGTTTAGTTATACCAGTGAAGGATGCCACCTCTAATTGCCAAACCCAGAACCCAAATACAAACAAACAAGCAGCCTCGTCAAATACCCATCCAGACATGAAAAAAACAGACTCCATTGGCAAAAGCCTTAGGGAACACGGTGCGGTGCAACAGTCCGTACCCGAGGTTGCAGCACAGCAATATCAGATAGGTGCAACGCGGCATGTCGAAAAGACAACCACCGTAGGAAAATCAAAGATTTTGATAATTGCAAAAGTACGAAGGGGAGGGAAAGAAAAAAAGACATCAAAACACCATTCCTCCCAGAAACCACCGCGCATCAAAGGCAAGTCATCGACGCATGTAAATAACCACGGGTTGAGAAAAGCAAACCGAAGCCACATCAAACAGAGGAGAGAAGGAAAAATAAACAAAGGAAAAAACGAAAAAAAAAAAAAAAAAAAAAAAAAAACAAGAATAACAACATTATTTCCACATTGCTTGCTAGAAAGGAAGTTTGGCGAAAAATAAATCAACCAATCGTTCATGATTCTGTAGTTAAACAAAGCCATTAGCAAACGGCTAAAGCTGCCGGCGAACGGACACCGAGACTGGAGCTCAGGTAGGTAGATTCAGGAGCCGCTGCGACAGACAGATTGAGAACGTGCTCAACCTTCTTCGTCCGAAGGTTCGCCTTCTTCGACGTCTTCGCTTTCATCAGGGCTCGCGCTCGTCTTAGTCTTCTTTGAAGGGTTGCCGTTGCCATCGTCAGCTACGCCAGACTTTCGTTTCTGTGCCGATGAGTTGATCTCACCGGCTGGTTTAGCCACGTCTTCATCGGCAATATCTCCCTTATTCTTCTCCATCGCTGCCACCTCGTCCGCCGTCAAGAAACGTCCACCAGGCCCACGTGGCCGTCTCATCGCGTGATTGTGTCGAGACTCATGCAGGTACGGCTTGCGGCCCTTGGATGTCAGGCGCAATTGTTCCTCCAATTTTTGTCGTGCGACGCGTCGTTTCAGAATGCGGTGGAACTGCTTCGCGTTCACATACAGAGGCGACTCTTCTTGTGTAGCGCCGGGAACAGGTTCAGTGGCCGGCGGTGCCTGTTGAACCTGGGGTTGAGGTGGCGGGGGCATTGCTGGTGGAACACCAGGACGACCAACATGGTTCATGACTGGCTGCGCGTTAGGAATGTGCGGGCTGCCGACTTGGCTCATTCGGCGGTTTGGCTGCATTTGTACTTGTGATGGCATTGACGCGATCTGGCCGGACACCTGAGTGGGAGAGCGAGGATTGCGTTCATTCTTGACCTGGACGCCAGCCATGCGCGGCGAGCCTCGAGGCCCTTGTGCCATCTGTCCAGCCATTTGATCTTGGTGCATGGGATAGAACTGGCCCGAGGCAGCAGCAGTAGCCATGGCGGCAGCTTGCGTGGGCGAGATGCCATATGGAGGCTGCATTGTTGTTGAGACGTACGGCTGCGCGAAATTCATTTGCTGGTGAACGGCGCCGGGAGGATTTTGCGATTGTTGATAGTGGCCCTGGGGGGGCATTATGGGGGAAGCTTGGTGGTTCTGTGGCATGTGCGCCTGTGGGTTGGTGGGAGACGCCATTGAACCGACAGCAGTGCCGGGGTTCTGCGCATTTTGATATGCGCCGGCCATGTGCGACGGGGCGTGAGGGTGTTGGCCATGAGGCTGTTGATATTGAGTTGAATACTCCATGTTGGTGGGTTTGTTATGGTGATGGCGCGTGGGCGCTTTCCGTCACAGGCTGCGATCTGCGCCGCGATAGGATGGTTTGGTCGTTGGAAATGCGACTCGCAGTCAACAACCCAATCAGTGGGAAGAGAACGACGGCGCGACGAGGGCGGATAATATAACACAAAGACTGAGTCGACCTGTTACGCTCGAGACAGTGGTCCCCAGCACTGGGTGCGAGGTTGCGCGAACAGAGACGGGGGGTTGCTTAGAAGCGTTAGGCGGCGTAGACGATCTGATTCGATAGTCTACCCGACGAAGTCTGCAGCCCCAAGAAGTCGCGTCAGCACCTACTGCAGCAGCGGACGGTCACTGGACCTCGGGTGTGGGACGGACGGGCGCCAGTGGCTCGCACGGAAAACACGTACCTTTTTTGTTTGGTTGCGCGTGTATGTTCTACAGCTTAATTGTTTCGCCAATCCAACGGTCCTTGAACAAACATTGACGATATCTTTCGGTAAATAAAAGGCGCTCGACGAGCTGAGTGAGATCACGGTCGAGAGGAAGACGTGGTCGGGCTCTGATGCAGCCGGAACAGGGTTGCGCGACACCACACAGAGACGATGCGTTGTCAGAGGGGGTGTTGTCGAGGATTGTTCTCGTGGCGCAGGTAGCTGGCTGTGTATGAAGCGTGCCAGGCGACAAAGGTACTAAGCAATGGGGACTACTGTGTGCACAAATGGGATGTCAATGGCAAAGCAGCGAATGACGGCAAACGAGGCGGTGTTGCGCGCCTCAAACGTGGTTACTTACACTATTCCCAGAAGTGACGAAGAGGGGGAAGGTCTGGAGAGCCTTAGGTATCAAGGTTCGCGTAGAGCTGCTGCTTGCGCTAACGGACAGGGTGCGAGAGAACTACTGTACTGGGCGCGTTAGCCGGGTTTACAGACAAGTGACAAAAGCATCCTTTTCTGGCAATCAAACGACGGGGTAGAGCTGGGGCCGGGCGAATAGAGTGAGAGTGAGAGCGGTGACAGTGAGGGTGGGATCAGGATGGGTTAGGGTGAGGTGTGTATGCGCTGGCAGTGCGGGCGCTTTCTCATGCAGGCGAAGGACATACCGTGTCGATCCAAGTCAGCGCGCCGAATGGTGAGGCGAGACAGAAAGCAACTGCAGGCGAACGCGTGGTAGGCGATCGGATCTGACGTCAAACAATTGACGGTTGGTGTGCGTGCAAGCAGCGCGCAAGTCAATAACAACAACAAAAAGTCGAGGATAGACTATCGGGCGACGCGCTTGGGGGGGGTTGCGCGGTGGCCAAACGGGTAAAGCGCCAAAAAAAGGCTCGAGGCAGCGACAAGGCTTGGCGGCACAATGCGCTTGGCGTCACGGGCAGAACAATTGTAAACCTTTTTCAGGCGACGGGACAGGCTGCACGATTTAAGCTGCACGCAAGCGACATTAGCAGTGGTCTAGCTTGTAGGAAGACAAGCAACACGCAGGATGTGTGGACAGAGGGAGGGTGTGTGCCAGGCGAGGTCGAGGGCGGCAGGTGGGGGGGGAAGCAAGAGGGCAGGCGCGTCACAGCCAAAACAGAGCAGAGACGACGCTAGCACAAGGCAGTTGCCCGATGAGGCCAGGCGCGAGGCCTTAGTCAGCCGCGGGAAAAACAATGGGCAATAATGAGACAACAGGGCAGTGACCTCGACTGACAACAGACAGGCAGACAGGCAGACAGGCAAACAGGCAAACAGGCAGAGTATCACCCGTGATCTCCGACCAGGCTGGGCGTCAGTCAGCCAGCGCTGCACTCAAGGGCCGTGGAACGAGGCAGTCGCGTCTTGCAGGCAAGTCGCAAAAGCGGGCAAGAGCGGAGAATGCGCTTTCCAGGCTGATTCGCCGCGCAGGGATTCAGATTGTTCTCCGTTTGGACGGCTGAACCACGCCGCCGCCAGTTCCGGGGCCAACCGCTGTCCTCGTCACGCTGCGACAGCCGCGAGCCAAGACCCGGCCGGAAACGGAGCTGATGCGAAAGAAAGAGAGGCAGAGAAAGAGAATAGGAAATGAAAAAAAAAAAAAAAAGGGGGGAGGAAAGAAAGACAGACATACAGGGAATGTATACAAGGTAAATCATAAAAAAGCACCCAAAAAATGAAACAAAATGGATAAAATGAAATAAAAAAGATCTGGCAGCCTCGCATATGATGGGCTGAGGGTGGTGTAACAAGTCCAAATTCAAGGGGCGTGCTGGGCGGGGATTGGTAGAAAATTACCACTTACCTGCGACGATGATTTGTCGGCGGTTAAAAAGGAAAGGGAAAAAGAAAAAAAAGCTGTGGCAACAAAATGCACACTGGATGGACACTGGGCAGTGGACAGGACCGCA
Source organism: Talaromyces sp. P118-02 (assembly GCA_037040535.1). Classification (NCBI taxonomy): domain Eukaryota; kingdom Fungi; phylum Ascomycota; class Eurotiomycetes; order Eurotiales; family Trichocomaceae; genus Talaromyces; species Talaromyces sp. P118-02. The sequence continues at coordinate 92,927 of JAXQGY010000497.1, forward strand.
GAGCAATCAAAGAGCTCGCTGCTGGCGCAATGTGCACTGATTGGAGGCGGCGGGTGGGTAGAGACAGGACAAGAAGCGCGAATGGACAGCGAGAAATGGGTGAATAATGTAAGAAGTGCGCGCTGGAAGGATTGGGGAGTCGACGACCAACGAGAAGAGCGCAGAGGAAAAGAAGGCAGAAGGGCGGGCGACGGGGCATTTGTATTGGGCCGCCAGCTGAGTGGCCTGGCAACACCGGACTGGCCGGCATGCCTCCACCGCCCGCGCCGTCACAGGCCCGTAACATTACGTCCCCACCGGCTCTGTTTTCGCTGCTGCCTCGCTGCCGCCGCACTGCCGTCCTCGACACGGCCGTATTTATTACCGTAATGAAACAGGATTCTCGACGATCCTGCCTATTCTGTGCCTTATTCTGCGATGACGAATGATACGAGTCGGAGTGGGGCCCGCCGGCCAATGGTGTGGGGGCCTGTCGTGTCTTTCGTTCGGTTCCGAATCGGTCACGTCTGTCACGTTGTGCCACTGAGCAAAGGTCGTCACAATATTGATGCAATTCACTCAGTGTGCTGTTATTATTACTATTATTACTATTATTATTATTGTACGGTTATTTTTGCTATTGTTCTTATTGAGATATGTTATCCAATTCAGATCTTGATTTTCCTTCTTATTGTGAGCGGGTTCCGACAGTGGCACAAACGAGATCGCGCCATGAGTCATCATGGCATCATAGCAACATGGATCGCAGGACTCGGTTGACAGCTGCCCAAGGCATCACCGTCTGTTACCACCACCAATTAATTAATTTTTCCCGTCTATGAATAGCTTGCCCATCTTATTGCTATTATGGCTATTGGATAATTAGTATTGCTATAACATGATTAATAAAAACACGCGCTCGCAGTATTTGCCTTGGTGACGTGTAGGCGGAAGCCAGCTCAAGGCGAACCCCAGCCCAGTGCCGTATCAATACCGTATTTATCGTCTCAATGGTATCGATGGTATTGATAGCGCCGATCTCGTGACTGCTCGGCTCAGTGGCCAGACTAGGACTAGCGTGTGACTCTGGGCAGACGGACGCACTGATTGGCTGGCCACATCAATCGCTAGTCATCCTCATGGCAGCTTCCATACTACGTACTGTCCTTCTTATGCCAAACCGAGGCTGCTGCACGACTCAAGTCCCTTCAAACCCCTGTCACGGCATGCGTGTGCTTGTCCTTCCCAGTCCGGGGACCTGATCGAGCATGACAAAAACTATCGCCGACGCAACATCACCACAATTTAGTCGGCGCACCCTAGTCTTCCGTGCTGCGATGAGCTAGTCGATTTTTTTTTTCCTTATCCGTCGTTGATAGATAGTAATAGCTACCAGTATTTGTTACGTATCAAATATTCAATAATAATAAGATCTGTCACGTCAATTCAATCCATCGATACTGTACTTGGCATTGTACGAGGACGGTGGTTTTTTTTTTTTTTTTTTTTTTCTTTTCAAACCGTCAAACCCTGATACGAATTATATTACCTGGGGCGAATCCAGAAACTCAGGCTGAGCGCTGCACGCTGACCGCCTCTGCTGTTTCTGTTTTTAGCCTCCAGTCTGACCGCTACGAATTTTGTCGGTGTACAAAGGATAAAAAAATTTTCCATATTCTTTTTCAATTCCATTATGTCATGGTGAACCAAGCCTCTCTTTCACCGCTATCCTCCTTCGATCCTTTCGGACGTGGAAAGAAAGCTGTCTCGAAATCACTGACGAATCGGCGCCGTGAGAGCCCTGATAGTTAGCCCCGATCGATACTTTTATCCTTGCTGACTATTGGGAGCCTCCTGCGAAGCTTATGGCAAGCTTTGGCGAATCGAGAGCAGCCCGCATCCCCCACTCATTCGTTACGTTTGGTTTCCGGTCGATCGCATTTGACGTCAGGTTGGGTTTTGCGGATTTGCATCGTGCAAATAATAATAAAGATAATAATGTATGCAGGAGATGCCGATGGATGAAATAATGGCTTGCATAATTATACAACAGGCATCAAATCGATGCTCGAGTCATTCGTTGTGTTCTAGAAAAACCAGGATGCAAGTCCAATCCGACCAATCAGGAAGGAACCGAGAACCGACCCTGTCAGACGCGTCTGGGGAAGGCACGACCATCGCATCGCATTGCATCGCACCTGCCTTGGTAGAGTTGTCAGCTTCTGCCTGTTGTTTCCTCCTGCCGTTTTTGCGCATCATGTCAACTTCTTCACTCGTCACTGTCGCTGATCAATCTACAACGACGTTCTATCGCGAGTCGTTCACATTCCTATTGGAAGCTCGTCACTACGCCAGCCCATGATCAACGACTGCATTATATCTCATCACCCACTGTTATGAGGTATTTCTGCTGATTAGAGCTAAATCCCAAGGTCGCACCGACGGACAATTGCCCAAACAGGTAGTATCCCCCACGAATGGCTTCAAATATCGATCTTCAGGAGGGACCTTTTCAGCCTTTCTGGGCTTTGATCACATCTTCAGGGCGCCTTCCTACGCCAGACACTTCTTCTAGTCTGGTCATGTTTACAGGACGCTTGTATCATCGCTCTTCAGCTGTCACGACGATTGGCTAAATGACGAATGGCCACTAGTCGAATCATCTCTGGTCAATGGCCCATATTGGAGCTACGTTATGCCTTTGCGAGCGAAATACCGGTGTATTTTACAGCGATCTTCAAGGAGAGCTGATAGGCGGCCAGCAGTACCCCGTACTGCCCACCAGACCAGCGGCCCCGTGACAAACCTCTACTCCTGGAGGCTACACGAGCCTGCACGAGCCTGTCAACGTACGCATCCGACCTGGAAATAGGGATTCAGAGTCATACGACGCAAGACAAAAACTTGGACAATCAAAAGGACAAGCCATTATAGCCTGAATAGCCAATCCCTATACGCCCGTCGCTCATCTGGCCTCCGCTCATTCCTCTTCTGGATGAGTGGAATGCAATAGCAGCTGAAACAGGATATCCATCCCGTCCGATGGCTATGCTCACAAATACAACAAGAAGCTTTTAAACCACACCGTTGACCGAATCCACATCATATGACAGGACGGGACGGGACGGGGCGGTTAAACTACTGAGTTCTTTGGCTCTTGGTCGAACAGTACCCAGTTATTGGAGGCCCAATCGGATACCGATTATGCCGTTTCCCACGATGATAGGACGGAGACTGTAAATTACTCGCAACAGATCCGGTTCGATGAGCAGCTCGGATGGCTTTTGCTGAAAGACGGGGCTTATGTCAGAGCTCCCTCCATTTTTCCCCGTCCAATCCCAAGACTGTGCATGCTTTTGCCCTTGGTAACGGTCTAGGGGCGATATCTAGTCCACGGCGCTGGTTTTTTACATCAATATGTGCGAATTCTCGGTGATCACTTGTCCGTCTTCGAGAGCCCCCCGGAAACAAGTCAGATTGTCACGTTGGTATCCCGTTCGCAGCGTTGTGTGGTGTGTCTTTTTTTGGCTTACGAGCTGTCAAGAGACTAGTTCTCCAACTCAAACTTCTTGCCGTCCACAGTGGCTTAACGAGGCGCAGTGCCAGGAAACCAGGCTATACCGTCGGGCCAGTTGCTTCGTATTCCTCATTTTTGAGCACCTCGAATAGCGCGTCAAAAGGGGGGCTGTGGCAAGCAGGCAGCTTCTTTTCAGCTGAAACAGAGTGGATTCTCCCCGATGACTATCATTTTTAACAACTTCAAACAATCATATCAACTGTCTGGCTATTTTTATCCCATCTTTTGTTGTTTCGATTATACCGCGCGCGAAACCACCACGTTCGAGTTCGAGCAAGGAAAGGAGGAGGGTTTGTTTCCCACTTTAAATAATCATGATTTTACTAATTTTCACTCTCGCTGACCTTTATGTGTGCGCATACATTAATAATCAGCAGGTTAGGTGGCCTATAATATATACATGCGTGGCTCCAGTGCTGTTGTGCCAACTCATCAAGCGAATGCCAGCTGGCACTGGAAGCACGCTAGAACATTGAATCAGGCCCGCACTTTTAGGTCATTATATTTTCAATTTTTTCAATTATTATTTGTAGTTCTTGGTTCAGCATTAATTTTGGTTGGTTTAAATTCCTGTGTAGTGGTTGGAATCGGAGCAGTTCAATGCTTGTTAGTGGCCTTGACCTACTAGATATGTATTCCACATGCACTGAAGATATACGCTGTGCCAATCGATGTAGCTTTCAACAATGATGCATAATAATATTTAACCCTACCTTAGATTTAAGAAATATATTTATTGTATATTGCATAATTCGATGGCGTTAACTGCATGTGGCATCCAGCGTCACCTGTAGCAATTGATGTGGTGGTTATCCGTATGTCCCGCGTCAACGTGAAAACCACATAGCATCATAATTTTGAAATGCCAATGTTCCTATTACTATATTTATGTATTGGTGTAATGAAACTTCGAGTTAAGATGTTAATTGTTTTAAATGTTATTGATATCTGGAACATTTACACGACATCTGGAGCTTGGTTCAAATGTTGATAGCTGTTTAGTCGGGAACAACTTAATATATATATAAACAGATAGCACCAATCACGTCATGTGTTGACACGATTGATTGAACTAGTTAATGTGTTCAACATTCAACAGTAAAATGTTTAATGTTTTAACATCGATGATGTTGCATTCAACTCTACATATGTATAAAAATAATATTGATGTTCCAGATACATGTATCCTCAGATTACCAGTTGACTTGCGAATGTAAATGACTTCAGGAATACCGGAGATGTGAAGAAATCTACATTAAGAAGTGCGTTAGTGTTGTGATTCGCAAAAATTAAAAATAGAAATTAAAAACCATTTTGAAAACTGCAACAACGCTTTCTGGGATGGTCAACCGTACATGTGAGTATGTGGAAATCAGTCAAATATTCCCTGCCTATGTAGAGACGCGTCTTCGCTTCGTGTCTCGATCTATATCTGTCTCGTTATCTGTGTCAATATCTGTGTCAATATCTGTCTCACTATCTGTCTCACTATCTGTCTCACTATCTGTCTCACTATCTGTCTCACTATCTGTCTCACTATCTGTCTCACTATCTGTCTCACTATCTGTCTCACTATCTGTCTCACTATCTATCTCACTTATTGTCTCAATAGCCCTCTTTCTCGACATATGGAAAATCGAATNTATCTGTCTCACTATCTGTCTCACTATCTGTCTCACTATCTGTCTCACTATCTGTCTCACTATCTGTCTCACTATCTATCTCACTTATTGTCTCAATAGCCCTCTTTCTCGACATATGGAAAATCGAATCAAAATGAACGTCCGTTTCTGTACGAGTGATGCCGCCATCTCCTTCCTCAATACTCAGATGAGTTTCACCTGAATTGGAAACTGGGCTGGCCCTTTCTAGCCTCTTGACAAGATGAAGCAGCTCCTTTCCTTTCGCTTTGACTCGAGAACAGGAACGTCCTTGAAACTCTGCTCGTATCCATTCTCGTAGGTCATCAAGCAAGTCGGCACCGGAATTCAGGAATATGACCGCAATCTCCGCGACCTCTAATTGCTCGGCATCCTCTAGTGCGGTTCTGTGACACGATTGGAGCCAGGTGCTCCATGGGGTAGTTATTGCGTCAACATCTTCATTTATCGGAGAGTTCGGGTCGCAACCATGAGATAGAAGGAGTAATATCATTTTCTTGGATAAATATCCCAGTCCACTATTGCCTCTTCGCCATACGTTGCCCTTTTTATGTATTAAAGGAGAACCACTTGCGTGGTAGAGGAGTGGAAGGCAGTCGCATAAGTGTGATGTTGGTTGGGTAAGCTGGGGGAATTCCGGATGTTGTCTGACATAGTTGACTGCACCAGCTTCAGCGGCAAGAAGAAGCGTTGCATGTGAGTATCCAGGCTTCGAGTTGTGGGTATTTAATTGACAAAGACGACGTAAAGTGTGGGAATGCACGCTATGGGGCGGTACACTGTTGAGAAAGGACTGCATAGCCCAGAATATGTTTCTCTTCCCGTCCACATCAAGGTGGTCTGATTGTGCTCCCCAATACAGTCCATCAAGGAAAAATTTAAATGCCCGATCTTCATCTGACCGCAGGATGAGAGCGGTTGCGTACAAAGCAACAAGAGATAGTTCTGTTGAAGCCTCGAATCCGTCTGGCGCCTGCAGGCATTCGAGTTCCCACACTTTCTCGTCACTCAAAAATTCGAAGACGGTTCGATGCATGAAAACAACGTTGCCGTCAATATGGGAATCGTGGTCCGTGGTAGAGCTCCCAAAACCCCCACAGAAGCAAGATTCGATATCGTTGGACCCCCTGTCTTCCTTTTTCTTGACGTCCAGCTCTAATAGTCCACCACATCGGCTCCTCAGCCTCCCATTTAGATCCTCACAAACCCGACGTTTGTCGGCCATTGGCAGTTTTTGAAGTCTATCCAAACTGAGGGAATCATCGCCATCATACAGCAGAGCCAGACTCAGTGAGCCGATCTCTTGGACTTTGAGGTCTTTTTCAGCCTGACGAGTTACATAGCACATTCGAAGCATTTGAGCCCCTTCCTCCCTATGACGCTTGTTTATTCGTCCGAGCATATGCTGGAACATTTCCTCAAGCTCTGGTGGTAATTCATCAACTCGCTGCCGAAGTTCGGATATTCGATCATAGTCAGAGAAACCGGAAATAAGTGATCTGCAGGCCAGAATAACCCAGAGAAAAACGCCGGAAGATTTGTCCACAACATCCTCCATAATGTCCGTCGCTTCTTTTTTATGTTTATTTATAAGTCTTTGCATGTACTTATGGCCACCGATGACATCTTCTACATATGACCTGATATCATCACGCGTGAGGTGATGGAGCCTCAATCTGGGGAGGCTATCAAAGGACATAACGCAATCTGGAATAGGCCTACTTGAGACAACAATCTTGATGTTGCTGCCGAGAGAGAGTTTTTTGATAAACGCGATGCCATCTAGATAATTGCCCACATATTCGTCTAAGCCGTCAATGAAGAAACAGAACTTGCTGACTTCGAAGGATCGTTCGGCAATGACTTCAAATGCGTACTTTGTCTCGCTGATAGAGGGCAAGTCCAGAGGTCCATCAGTATCGTGGATTTGTTTCCACATGTTTGGAAGAACATCGGCAATAAGCGATCGATTGCTAGACAATATCTGATACAGAAGAGCCCTGGATAAGCCTTCTTGAGATTTTTGCTCAGAGGTACCGAGATTCCAGAAGAAAAAATGTATAAGCGAGTATGATGTGCCTTCAGACCATTGTGAAAGAAGCTTTCGGGTTCGTGGATGGTGAAAAAGATGCTTCATCAGCGTTGACTTGCCGCTCCCGGCCTTTCCTGAGATCCAGTAGATCCCTGAATCATGTCGTAGCCATTTTGATAGATCATCCCATGAGTATTCACCAGTCGGTGGCTTAAGTGCCCACTGGAAAGTCCTGTTGTGTGCTGGTGAAATGGATTCTTTTCTGTCACTCATAGTCCTGAACCAGAGCACTTGAAGAATCCGGTCCTGACAGGTACGTTCGATTTGTCTCTGAGTGGATTCAGCAATGGACTTCCGATGATCGATCGATGCGTTGAGGATCATTTTGAGCACTTTAAGATCATGGATGGCTCCAAGGTCTTGCTCAGTCATATCCTGCGCGGATGCTCGTTCATGGTAGATTGGCACGATCTGGTTCAGCTTTGAGGTGAAATACACCAATTCCTTTACCAAGTCCTCAAATTTCTGTTTATCACGAATAGTCCAAAATACCCTTTTCCTCCAGGACGGGCGCTGTTTATGAAGATTAACGCGCAATTTCATTGCCTCAAACTCCTGCAAAAACCTCTCCATGCGGAATCCGCTAATTGAATCAACACGATCGATTTCCGTGCCGTTTTGCTGTTCCTCAACCTCGCTGACCCCGTATCGATTTTTCAGTTTGGATTTGTCTCCCATGAGCAGTTGTATGCAGGTTAAGATTTTAGCAATTGCCTGCTGGGTATTCGGTTCATCTAAGCGACGGTCGTAGTTGGATCGAAGGAGATTAACGTGATCTGCCCATTGTAATAAAATCGTCCGCTCAATGTCTATCTTAACATTGAGCATTTCATAGTCGCGACCAAGCTCCCGGGAGTCTGCGAAGTCGCTCAAGAGATCGATGGCATCCTTGAATGCCCCAACAAGTCCAGCGAGCCCCGCTACACCGAGAACGAGGCCTGCTATCTCTGCCATATTGAAAATGTAGGCCAAGAGCTTCTCTGCCTGGGCCGAGACACACAGTTGATTGATATAACTCTACATTCGAACGATGTAAGTTGGGTAAGGTAGAGGTTTTGGTGGAAGGAAGTTTGAGAAGTTGAAATTTGGAGCCTTCACTCGCCAGGCGGTTTCACGTTGCACAGCCTTAAGTATAGGCCGACAGCGTTGCAGAGCCGATCTCTTAATCCAGCCTTGCTTTCGTTTGTGGCTTAGCCTGCATGTCAGACACTTGTTTATTGGAAGAAACCTGCATTTCCGAACTCTAATTCATTGGATACGCAGATTACGCGCTTTATCGTCGCACATATTTGCTATATAGATAGCTGTTTAGCCACAACTCTTACTCCGCGTTGTGCAATTCTGGTTCGATTACATATAACAAAACACGCATAATCTAAAAATTACTCGCAAGTGCTGAGAAGATTTACTCAAAACCAAAACTTTCCCCAGAAACTTCAAATTCTGTTAACAAAACAAAAATCATAAACCCTAGCGGTAATCAGTTATCGTGCTTAGATCGTTCGCATATTTTCATAGAAATGTATGGCCGGTGAGATTTTAAGACTATGGTAGACTTGATACAAATGATCTAAAATTGTCTAATACACATCAATTAACAACGACTTTCCTCATAGGTTCCAAAACCACCGGCCCGAGTAGTCCAATTGGTTCGTCAATCGCCATCAAAAGCCGAGACATTTGCAGGACTCTCCCCAAGGCAATGAATTCCATCTCGACGGGCTTTTACAGTATTGAAAAGCGTACTCGAAACCTCAACAACTAACTTGTTTGTGCCTGGTCGAATCATGTCAGTGACATCGGCGTACGCATCAGCGACAACAACGGGAGGGACAAGTTCGCCATTGACCAAGGCCCTTAGGGTGTTAAGAACCTGGCCAAATGAAAGAAAGCCCGCAATACTTTCTTGATTTTGTGGCCAGTCAAATTCTGTGCGATAGGTTCCTACACCGGATATATTTTGAAGACCACCAGTCTGAGTCCATGGTTCGAGCATCTTGAGCTGTCCCACATCGATAGGCCGGATTTTCGTTGCTGTTATGGTAGACCCATTCCCCGGAGTTTCCACAGGCTCGTATAAGTCGATTATCAGCCGCCAGCTCGTCAAATTTATAGTCCAAGGTATCGGACCCTCTGGTAAATATTTGGTTTCTCCTCCTTCTAATGTGACTGTTGCCTTTTTGTCATCGCTGGCCAAGGCAACTAACCCTCCTGATGCTTCCTGATAGACATTTTCAACGTTTGAGGAAGCTGATGACACCATCTGACCGGACTTGTGGCCTTTCTGGAACCCGATGATTACTGACAATTGCGACTTGAGACGCATCGTCGTAGTAAGATAGCCGTCGTAAGTACGATTGCACATAATAAGCGGACGTTGCTGCCCTGTCCATGTATCCAAAATATATGGTGTTGAGTTTGCTGCATTCTCAAATGAAAAAGTAAAAGTGCTATACGGACCATCATCAGCACCTTGATTGACGATGTAGACGAGGTCTGTTTCTGTTTCATTTTCTGAGCGCCAAAAAGTGTAAAGACTCTCAGAAGCATTGCCTGAGGACGACGTCAACATAACACGGGGTTTGATCCCAGATTGAGTCAAAGTTGTGGCCGAGAAGCTTGTGGAATTGAAAAGTTGCACATTGCTGAATTTCCCACTTATAAGCTCATCAATGTTCGCTTTGACCTCTGTTGAGCCTACCGACCCAACAGCTTGGTCCCCCAAGTGGAATGTCAAACATCAAGCCTTTGTCAACAGCCGTACTTAAAGCCGTGGCAAAAATATTGTTCAAGGGTTGAAAACCAAAGCCATCCTTGGTCCAGTTTCCTGGCAATATCTTTGTCGCAACATCTGCTCGTATATACTGCCCATAGTTATAGTAGGCGAGAAATTCCAGTCCGCCAGCTCCAACCTTGTAAATCTCGTCTATGTCGTTGGCTACTTGATGAGAAGACACACTTGCGTCAGGTAACCTAGGAAAAGCATTATTAAGCTCCTCGCATCTTGGGGCTTGTGTTGTGGTTTAGACAACTAATTACTAGTATCTGAATTTTGGTCGATGTTCTCGTGATGGGGAATCAAAGTCCGGAACTAGGACTGGTGGTGCAGAGCACTGCACTTGCACCACCTACAACCATCCTAATACGAGGGCCAATCCCTGCATATTTAAAATGTGTCAACGGGCTGTGAAGTAAGAAGAGGGACTAGAAGTTAGAACCAATAGTGGCGATACCCCGGGGATAACTGTTAAGTAGTTGGTAGTAGCTCGGCACCCGTGGTAAAAGGCGCCGAGGGTATTGTGAAGCTTATATCTTTGCCCCTGTCTACGTGACGTATCTCTGGCACATCAGAGCCTGTCTCAAATACATAATTGAAAAATGCAACGTTCTTACTCAAAATCGCCATTCCATTCAACTGCCTATACATATGCGAGAAACTTGGATATTTACAGATATAAATTGATATTTTCAAGTCCGGAGGAAGTTAGGACAAGTTTTAGATATGTGGAAATAAACATACTACCGTACAGCAGAGCTAGCCCAAAATTATACGAGCTGAACTATCATAGATAGTTATTTATGCTGATCAGCAAGTTACACCGCTAAGTATAACGTCAACACCAATATGGGCTAACCCTGTTAGAGGCTGGCCTGTCGTTGAGCGAATAACATCTATAGGTACACGTCCGCAATCAGTGCTTGCTGTAGCCACAGAATGCTTATCTGACCGGGAAACGATCCCCAGTCCTTCCGTCCATGCACCGGCGATGGTAACATCTGCGTACTTTGTGCTCGAGAGATTGGCGGGGCCAAGGAATGACAGCGTAGTCTCGTTGGCAGTAGTATCGTGGGCAATGACAAATGCATCCAAGACATCAGAGTATTGCCAATCCGAGGTGACTGAGTCGATGATCGAGAGGCTTCTCGAGTTGGCATCTGTCTTGGCTTGCCACCCACTTGTTGTCCAGACCTCGACATTTGACTGGAAAGTGGGATCACTAGACCTCCAAGCAAACTGACCATATCCGGTGGACGGATCAGCGCCTGCACCCGTGGTATCGGTGAATATCATGTAGAAAGTTCCATTGATATAAGTCACGCTGGGCTGGCCAGCCCCATAGGTGTTACCCGTGTTCAGCTGCCCTGCTTGGGTGAGAATAGGCTGATCGTTGTTCAACCTCGTCCAAGTAACCCCATCAGGACTGGAGGCAACGCCAGCCGTTGTTGGTAATCCGTCGTCTTGCTCGGCACCATAGAAGAGATAATAGGTATCGCCTGCTTTGACAACGGATGGGTCACAAGTGTGTTTGTTATCGAATGTGCCAGTGCCGGTGCCTGAAAACACAACCTGGAAAGGGGCCGAGCCGTCTTGTGAAGTCCAGGGGCCATCGAGGCTTGAGGACTCTGCGTATAAGATATGGTCACCAGGAATAGCAGCCCCTGCCGGTAGTCCACACCATCACATTTTGTATACGCCCTCGGCCATAACTGTTGGCGCATAGTTGTATGAGGCATTGCCCGTGTCAAATGTGCTATGGCTAGATATATAGGAATCGCTTCCTAGAGTTGTTTGAGCCAAGGCCATAGATGGCACCAGCGTCAATCTGAGAAGTATGCTGAAGATTGTCAGGATTGTGAAATCTTCCTGGAGAAGTGATCAATAAGTGAAAGTATATCGCATCATTGACAGCTCTTCGCGCTCTTTATAGTAGAAAATATGTAGCTGAAGTGATAAGCTGCCAATTATGAGACATGGATTATCTCGAGGATCATGTATCCTACGTCACCTTGCTCCCAGCAAGGATGCTGAAGTAGCAACTGCACTCGTATTACATTTAATCCGACATCTTGTGGAGGTTCCATGGACAGATTGTTTACCGTTTTCGATCACTTGTCGGCGACATTGCATGAATCAAGATAACATGCATGCATTACTCGGGAAACATTATACCGATCACTCACGAACTATATTAGAGTTTGCAGTATAATGTAACCCCGGACCGTCAATGTGTGGGGTAAGCTTATTCTTCCAGATTTAACCTCATTGCTGGCTTGACCGCCACAACAAGCCGCGGTCGACGTCGGAGAATTAAATTATAAACTCAAAACAAACAAGCCGAACCTAGAAATGAAATTGCGACGTTTTCTTGGCGGTTCTAGTGTGATCCCCCTCGTTGAGGAATAATCTAATCTGTCACACGGGAATTTAAGCCCTGTCTACCCCGCAAAAGATGGCACATTCCGATTAGCCCACGATCCACTTGCATAATATCTATACTAATGAACCAGGATTAAACAAGTATTAGTAATTTTCGACCACGATCCTCGGCTGCTGATATGAAGGATGGCCCAAGAGGGGCTGCTCCGGTTCTTTCAACGCAAGTGCGGGGTTGGTAGTAGCATGAAGACACAGTCAAGGTATTTGCTCAAAAACTTCTATTAATTAGATATTAAGAGAGATTATCGTACGCTATAATCATGCTCGTACCAAAATTTTGGAGACAAAGATACTCTGTACAAGTTATTGATCTGAGCGATCTGGAAGTGTTCCGAGAGTTGGCTTAATGGCATGCCAAACCGAAGCCACCATAACTTAGATGCGCATAATTTATTCCGAAGCCCCCAGCAGAATCATTGCACTCTAAAGACTCTTGGCCGTAACACCGATATGTTGTCGACTCTTCGCTCTTGTTGGTTGACTCCCAAAACTCCGTTAGCGAATGCGAAAAGCCAAAAATTCGTGGTGGCAGTAGAGGGACACCATCTAGAAGCATATTAACACGGATCATCGGGCAACAAGTGAAGATTGACATACCATTGTAATGCGTGACTCGGTGAAAGATCCCAACTTCTTCTTCAGACGCACCAGCAAGACTATCAATGTAATCGGCATATGCCTGGTTCCCAACTCTCGGTTGACCGTAAGTGTATGCCCCGACGACTTTATATTTGGTATCTCTGAGAGAAGCAAATGCTAGCTGCGCTATCGCTCCTCCAAGAGAATGTCCAGTAATTATCGTCTTATAGTCAGGATTCGCATCAAGTGCCTTCTCTAGTGCAGGCGTAATCTCAGGGGCGAGCGAGTTCCACGCGCCCAAAAATCCATTATGAACCAGACAAAGTCCCTGACAATCCACACCTGGAGAGGAATAATTTGTGAAGAAGAAATCAAAATCGGTCGCGTAATCCTTGCTGCTGTTGGTACCGGGAATAGATACAAGGATACTTTTCTCGCTCGGAAGTTTCCAAAGGGCACCCTGGGTATCAGTGGAGGTGATGTTGAAGAATTGGATCAGAGTAGCTCCCGTGGAAGTCTTGGAGCATTGTCCCAGGCTGATGTCAGGATATCCAGCGTATCGCACAAGCTTCTCATATGTGTCGTGGGTAACTTTTGAATGATTAGGATCTTTTCAAATGCCTGTTTCGGGATTTATTATTATACCTGGCGTCTTTCCTTTCTCGTCCCAAATGGGAACACCTAGAGCTAGGTGGGAAAGAGCTACCAACAGAAGAGAATAGCGCATTTCGGGTGAATATTTGTATAACTGGACTGATGGTTGGGGAATAGGTACGCGTCAAGGATGTGAGAAGAGGAAAACTTTTTCCAATAAATCCGGATCATCCGGTAGACCCGATCATGTGCCAGCATTATTTTAGTACGTTAGCTGGCCATTAGACCTCGGTAGCGCTTAAGCCTTAATTGCATTGACAGAATCCACGATGCTAGTCCGATGTAGATCTTCCAGACTAGCATCGTTATCGGGAAGATTTAATCCGAAAATCGGAGATTTTTGTCAGGGGTAGTCTAGCATCTTCATGCACTGTCAAAATATGTCTATATTTACTTATTATAATGCTATACTGCATGAATATATGTCAAGATGATGTACTTACTTTGTGACTATCTCCAGTTGAGCTTGTTATCGAACATCCGAACGCCTACTACCAAAATTCCTAACTAACGATCATAGCCGTAGGTGAATAACCTCGTGCTTTATACGTGTTTCCTCTCTCTAAATATAACAATTCAATTTATTTTATGCAACTATCGACTGTTTGAAGTATGTAATATGGGCTCGCATTGTCAAGCCATCATGCGCCTTGCCAACCAATCTCTTTTCGGCTTTTTTGGCGTGCTCCTTGTGAGCTTGACCGTCGGGGCTGAGATTTACCAGACACGTTTCGCGGACGTGACATGGGACAATGATGCATGGCGAATCGAATCAAGCAATTTGAATCAAGGGCACTATCAGGCGCGCATGTCACTGGCTCATGGCTATATCGGTATCAATGTGGCAGCATTGGGCTCTTTCTTTGAATATGACCAACCGGTGAACGGCGACAGCATCTATGGTTGGCCAATCTTTGACGGTCGACAGACATTTGCCACTGTTTCAGGCTTTTGGGCCGAGGAAGATGCAAGCTACATGAGTGGTATCCCGCACTGGTCAGCGATTTCTCTCGAAACTGGCGGCGAGGTATTAAATGCATCCACTCCTGCCGAAGAAATATCCAACTTCACCACACGCATGGACATGCGCCAGGGACTGCTAGACTGGGCTTATCAGTGGAAACCAGCAGGAAGCAATGTCCCGTTGAATGTTACGTACCAGATGTTCCTGCATAAATTGAACATCAACCAGGCCCTGGTGCAGATGACTGTCACATCATCTGCTGCAATTCCAGTCAACATTTCCAACATCCTCGACGGTGACTGTGCAACCCGCACCACATTTTCAGATAAAGGGGTCGACAACGGTCTTTTGTATTCGGCTGTCAGACCTAACGGCATCAATAATGTTACAGCATACATCTACAGTCAGCTAGAGGCAACTGCAGGGGGCTCACTGCCTTCGCCCAATGTCGTCAATAGTTCAGCATGGCTGGGATTCAACGAATCCTCCATTGGCCAGACGTATAGTTTTAATTTGGAAACACACAAGCAGCTGACTCTGACTAAGTACGTTGGTATCGCGTCAACGGATGGCTATAGTGATCCGCAAGCTGCAGCTCGCGATGCCGTCATTTGTGCTACCAAAAAGGGCTATAATGCGTCTTTCAAGAGTCATCAAAAGGAATAGGCTACCATATTCTTTGACGATTTAGTAAATGACTATAAGGCAACGAACGGTGTACTACCGGACAACCCTTACGTTCAAGAACTTGCAGTCCTCTCGGTTGTCAACCCGTTTCTGTTGCTTCAAAATACAATCTCTCAAAATGCACTTGCATTGGTCCCCGACGCGAGTATCGGTACCAACAGCATACCTGTCGGCGGGTTAGGCTCTGGATCATATGGCGGATTGATATTCTGGGATGCCGACTTATTCATGCATGGTGGCCTTGCTGCAACCTTCCCCGAGGCAGCGAAGAGTATTACTATGTATCGCGCCCGGAAATTGGAACAAGCGCGGCTCAATATTGCAGCTAAGTGAAGATCCACACAACTACTCAAGAATTTCTCGAACATTTCTGCTGTTTATCCGTGGACAAGCAGCCGTTACGGTGACTGCTGGTCCGAGTGCTTTGACTACGAATATCACATCAATGGTGACATTGTTTTGTCGACCATGACCTAGTTTATTGCTGATGGAGACATGGAGACTTTCAAAAATGACTACTTCCCCATCATAGACTCGGTTGCAGCTTTCTATGCAGACCTTCTTACCCCAACCAATGGCAAAAACGACCTCACCTTTATGACTGACCCGGTTAGTTTTTAAGTTTACCATTCGTCTAAAATAGAGATCTTGGCTGACACACTCTAGGACGAATATGCAAATTTCAAGAACAACGGTGGTTTTACTATGCCGTTAATTTCCAGCACACTCAAATGGGCGAATCAGGTTCGCGAGCAGCTTAATATGGAGCCAAATACACAGTGGGCTACCGAGGCAGACTTGGTGGATATGCCTGTCCTCAATAACATATCACTCGAATATACTGGCATGACGGGGGATATTGTTATCAAGCAGGCGGATGTCATTCTCAAAATTTACCCATTACTTTGGAACATCAATTACACCACCACTGACGCAGGGAGGGACTTTACATATTACTCGCAGAAACAGAGTCTTCAAGATCCAGCCATGACATTCGCTCCATTCTCGATAGTCGCCAATCAAATTCAGAATCAAGGATGTGCTGGCTATACATATCAAAACTACGGGTCGAACCCTTACCTTCGTGCTCCTTTCTTCCAAATTTCGGAGCAGATGAGCGACAACTATCAATGGCTACCATCCTGCGTTCCCTTTTCTTACAGGACATGGCGCAGATTACCAGGTTGTTCTATTTGGATACCTGGGCCTTCAATATGTACCGGACGGCAAGCTCCATATCAATCCAGTCTTGCCTCCACAGATTCCCCAGATACGCTACCGTCGATTTTACTGGCAGGGCTGGCCATTCGCAGCTTCTGCCAACCTCACCCACACGACTTTGACTCGCTTGAGTGAGCCTCTTCCGAGCGCCAATCAGAACTTTACAAATGAGCCTATCCCTGTCGTCGTGGGATTCCCTATGAACCCGCAAGACACCTATTCTCTCCCCCCGAAGGGGACGATTGTTGTGCCCAATCGCCTCGTCTACAGTAACCTTACTGTAGCGGACAATGTAATGCAATGTGCCACTGTTAAAAATGCTTCAGCCAATTTCAACCCTGGACAGTTTCCCATGAGCGCCATTGATGGTTACAATGTCACCCCATGGCAACCGGCGTCGGCGGGGGTCGTCTCGAGCTTGACCGTCGAGGTCCCAGCGGCACATGTGAACAAGAAACTAGAAAAAATTGCCTTTAATTGGCAGGCGTCGCCTCCAGCGCAGTTTACCGTGACCGGAAGCAGCAGCATTGATGGCAAGAAGGACACTGTTGTGATCGCGGATAGTATCGCCGTCGGTATCTCCGAACCGTATGATGCCACCTCGGTAGCAGATGTCCTCATTTCGACCGGCAATCAGACTGTATTTACGCCACCACAAGACTTCGGGATTCCTCGATATGTCACCCTGAGTATCTCTGGAAATCAGGCCAGTGCCGACTCGCTGAGTAATAACACAGAGGGAGCTACTGTTGCCGAATGGGCGATGATCGCTACAACATCATCGAGGTAGAGCATAGGGGTATTTTGAAGACATGTACTATAGGGCTTCCCAAGACATTTATCATTTGACTGAATTACGATGTGTTCCAATTTTCGATAAGCGTGTCCCATTGATCCCAATCCATTGGCTGAGTGTCTGCGTTGTCGAGGTTGTTCCCCTCCTCAAGCAGCAAGTCAATATCTAGAGTCATGTAATCGTCTAGCGTATGAGGTTCAATCGTTTCATCCTGATAATTAACAAGAGGCCATGAACTTCCGCTGGCGGGGTTCGCTTGAGTTTGTTCAAGGTTTCTCGAGGACGGATGTAAATTTTGTGGTTCTGCTGGTTGTATGGACGTATTGTTTCTAATTTGAGTTGGCATCGTACTTGAATGTTGATTGATCTCTGAAAAGGTCGGATACTGGGGGGTAATTGTCGTTGCTGTTTGCTGATGAACCTGTTGATCTCGCTGGCTTTTACGGCGAGTACTGGCGGCTTCTCTTTGAGCACGCAGCTTGACAATATAAGCCGGAGTTCTCCTCGAGGTCGATTTGCCCTGTTGCATCAGTGCGGTTTGCCGTGAATTATACGCTTTGAGACACAAATTCCCAAACGCGACATTGAGCAGTTTTCGCTCTGAGAGCAGTTCAGACCGATATTCAAAGACATCCCCAATAAGTCGCCACGCCTTGGCAGCATCCGGTAGAAATGGGTTTGCTCGCAGACAATTGAGGACGTGGATGGCCTGTGCCCAGGGGATAAAGGCTGAAGTGTGCCACGCGAAGCGGTCAAGCTGCCGATTTGAGCTCACATTGATCTCCGCTTCGAGCATTTTGATGGCCAATCCCCAGACAAACTGCCGCTCGGCATCCGGGACGTCCCCATCACTGGCCCATCGGCGCGGATGATGTGAAATGAATTTCATGGTGGTGGTGGCATTCTGTGCAACCATCAGGGTCAACAATTGCGCTGGTTGCGTGGGATCGCAACCACTAATATACTTGTTCTGGAGGATCTGCTGTAGTTGCTCAATCACCTGGTCCTTCTCAACAATCTCACTTTTAGACCCATAGTTGTCCCACAAAGCTGCGTCTTTGCCATGGCGAGCACGCATATTGGCCGCGTGTTTGGTCCAAAAGTGGGTAAACTCACAGAGAAGAGAGCTAAAACACATGCTCGTCATTTCACTGGATTCGACAGGAAATGAAGGCATACCCGGATAGAGCTGGTCATCGTTTACATTCGTTGGCATCTGCGTCAGCTGTGGATCTTGGCTGATATTCTTGAATCGGGCATGTCCGGCGAGTTCAGCAATCTTGGCATCAAACAACTTCATTTGCCACCACACTCGTCGGCGCATTTCAGTTTCGAATGGTGGGAGCCCCTGATGAGTGCCATCTCGGTGCAGCCCCATGCCTTCTGCAAGACGGTTGGCGATACCCATCAACGCCCACGTTGTGTGGGGCCCGTAGACATTGCGCATCGAGATAAGATGAAGGAGGAAAGCCTGAAGATTGACAATATCTCCTACGCCGAGGAATTTTGCTCGTGAAAGTGCTGCTTTTGTAGCTAGTCTATATCGAGCTAACAGCACCTGTCGTTGCTCATTGAATCGCTCTTCACAGACGGATTCAGTAAGTGACATCGTGGCAATGCTGTAGATAGCGAACATGAGCGCTTCTAGGTTTCTGGGTATGTTTTTAAAATCATTGATCGAGTTCTTTATTGCTTGTCCGACACTCGGCTCATGGACGATTTTGATCAATGCATTGACGTTCTCCACAAACACTTCCCATAGCTCTAGTACATGTTCACTAGAAGGATGGAATCTGCTGATGTTCATTGGAGCCGGAACCAGGCCAAACATAAAATCTGTGCTGTCTTCTGGGATTTCCGCCTGTAGATTGTCTTCATTTGAAGAATACCCAAAGGTGTCTTCTGTTTCTGAGATCTACTCTGTTCATTAGTGACCTCAGGTACCCGCGACTTTAAAAGCAGCCAACCTACCTCTTCGATTACTGTTGTCCACAGACTGCTTTAAGGTTGTCAGAAAATGCAGTGCACTAAAAAAAGGCCCAACATACTTATCTAGATACCTGGACCGATCATTTCTGCGGACTAGCTGCGACTTGCTATACTCTCGTACAGGCTCAACACCCGAGTCCGTAGCGTGTTCCTTTGTGTGAGAATTAGCAAGGTCAATTCCCGAAGACCGTCCATGGTATTCGGTGGGCTGCGGTTCGGTTCTTTCGGGCAGTGTCATCGAGGACGGGTCAACGCCCAACTGGCCGAATAACGCCTCATACTGTTGGATGCGTCTGAGCAGAATCTCCTCGCGCTCCTTTCTAGGCCGAGGAACGGTTGGAACAGGATACGCGCAGTCGGCATTATGCTTCATGCATGCGCTGCATGGCTGCTGTTTGTCGCATTTTACTTTGCGTTTGAAGCAGCGAACGCACGACGGCGTCTTCATCTTGCAGTTGCAATTTTGTGTGCGGGCTAAGCACAACAGGCAACCATGAAAAAATGAGTCATTGTGATTTACAGAGAGGCTGCCACTTCCAGATAGAAGGCCGAGGGCAAAAACAGGAATTATATTGTGACGGTTGTCGTTGACCAACGAGCGGCTGGCGATAGCGGCTGCAATTGGCTACTTCGGGGCAGGCGGGGCTCGGCGCCGAGCCAGCCGAGCAGTTGTTGGGTCCAGGTCGCCATTATTACTCGTTTTATGATTGTTAGGGAAATCTTTCTTCTAATCAGTAGCATAGTAGTACTGTCAGGATTTGGGATAAGTATGGTCGATTTCACTAAGGCCAATAATGCCCTGACTCCAACTATATCGCTTCTCGGTGCAGGTTGGATGAAATCCCCGAGCAGGAATTTCCGGCCCAAGTATAAGAATGGGATTCTGCTGCTCGTCATATCTGATATTTGAGAGATCTTAACTTCACATTTAGTGTTCTACAGCTGGAAAATCATTCAGTCATTAAAGTTTTTCTTCTTACTCCCATCAGTTATAACTCCGAATCCAAGAAACAATGAGCAAGCTGTACGATGTCATAATTGCCGGTGCAGGGCCCGTCGGACTTCTCCTTGCCTGCGAGTTGAGTCTTGCGCGCGTCTCTGTCTTAGTGTTGGAGCGAGAGCACCAGCTGGAGTTGGGCTGGAAGACTGGGCTGATGGGCTCTCGAGGCGTGAACATGACCTCCATCGAAGCCTTTTACCGACGAGGGTTGATGAGCAAGGTCTTCAACTCTCGTGAGAGGCCTCCGTTATTTCAAAAGACCGGCAAGTTCCAACATGGCGCTCACTTTTCGGGGATCATGCTCAACTCAAACAAACTTGAGTTGGAGCGCTGGAAGTACCGCATCAACGGGCCAACCATTGGCTCTGATTCTGTAAACGCCGACCACCTCGAGAAAGTTCTGGGCGAGCGTGCTGAGAGCCTGGGAGCGACAATCCTTAGGGGTAGCGGCGTAACCAAAATCGCTGCAGAGGATGCAGACACTGTCACGGTAGAAGCCGGGGAAGATCAACAACAATTCCGTGGCAGGTGGCTCGTGGGGTGTGACGGCGGACGAAGTTTTATTCGCAAAGCCGCAGGATTTGACTTTGTTGGCACGGAGGCTACTTTTACCGGCTACGGGATGCACTGCGACTTGGACCACCCTGAGAAATTGAAGATGGGGTTCGATTTTACCAAGAATGGAATGTGCATCGCACGGCCGCAATGTCTATATCTGGTGGAATTTGACAACGGTGCCTATGACCGCACACAAGAGGTTACACAGGAACACGCTCAATCCGTACTAAACCGTGTCAGAGGGTCAGAGGATGTACAGATAACCAATATTCACCTCGCCTCTTCGTTCACAGACCGATCTAAACAGACCAGTCACTACCGCAAGGGCCGTGTTCTCCTCGCAGGCGATGCAGCACACATCCATCCACCAATGGGCCAGGGACTGAATGTTGGACTGGCCGATGCAATGAATCTTGGCTGGAAATTGGCCGCAACGGTTCAGCGGGAATGTAATTCTGATGGAGGTCCTGTAGACCTGGGACTACTCGACACGTACAACGAAGAGCGTCACCCGATAGCAGCCTGGGTTCTCGAATGGACACGGGCACAGTCCAAGTTAATGCAACCCGATGTATTCAGTGCAGCTCTTCGGGACGTCGTTCGCGAACTGTTAAGCACCGCCGACGGGACCAATATGGTCATCGACCGTTTCTGGGGCCTGTCGCAACGATACAATCTTGGTGATTACGATGAAAGCACACACCCACTTGTCGGATGCAGCGTGCCCGACTTTGAGTTGTCCGACAGCTCTAGACTGGGTCCCAAGCTGGAGGAAGGGCGCGGGCTGCTTCTTGATTTTGGAAAGGACGCATCATTGAAAGATCTAGTCGTTGGCCAGAAGTACGAAAAGCAAGTGGACTATATTTCTTTGGATGCCAAGGACAGGCGCGGCCTGCGTGCTATGTTGGTTCGACCCGATGGTGTAGTCGCCTGGGCGGCAGATGAGCAGACAAGATCGGGTGATTTGGACGACGCAAAACGCGCGCTGGCAAAGTGGTTTGGCTTATAAGAACGAGAGGAAGTAAGGAGTGATAAGATTCACATAGAGACGTGTAAGATAGGAAACAAACACCACTCTAGTAGGTATTCCAGGATAGAATAGAAGTTGATTTGAGCTGTGGACGATTGAGATCTAGAGCGCCAAGTTTAGAACCCACGTGGCAGCAACGTCACATTGCAGTAGCGCCGCAGTGTTATTTCCCAAAACGGACGAAGAGCGTAATTCTCACGCTCCTGATTGGCTTCCGGTCGGGTATTCCCCCGACTCCGACACTAGCCCCACTAACGGATGTAAGGGCGGCCTGCTGATTGGCGGATAGGCTCTGGCCACGGTTTATACGCAGGCTTCGACCAAACTTCCGCCCGAGAACTCGCAATAACAGTATGGAATAGGAAACTGAGAAGTATAACATGGGCCGTGCAGAGGACAATTGACTTGCCGGCCGGTACCCCGGGTCAACATTTGGAGACTACGTCCGAGCTGAAAATTTAATATCAGTTGGAGCCCAACTATAAAGCCAACGTGAACTCCGCGGATGTACGTCGCAAACTAGCCGACAGAACTAACAAAACACACCGACGTCAACACTTCAAGTTTTAACTCATCTTGAAATCGACAACCCATCATTTTCAGCGCCTTTGGTAACTTCACAGTCTTATCTACGAATCTTGGTCTCTTCAAAATGGAGTTCAAACCCCGCTTTCCGTTGGCCAAGTCAATGCCGAACAGCCTCGCGATTCAAGCAGGCAAAAGACGTATTTCGCCGATTGTTGTACGTATTTTCCTCAAGTCCACATCTGCCCCAAGATTAGAAGCTAGAAGTGGCCATAAAAAAAGGAACAGTAAATTGGAAGGTAAACTAACAGCATTATAGATGCTTCGTGATCAACTTCCCATTTCAACGTGGCTTCTTCTCGGAGCCTCTGCACATGGAGTACTGTTGCTTATTCTACCACAGAGTGGAGTCTACATCAGCAGCATAGTTTTCTTGGTCGTCGCCTTACGTGTATGCAAGACGCTACTTCAAGCATACGGTGTTCTGCACAACCCTGAAATAGACGAGGCTGTCCTGGGCAAGGTTTCCGCACAGATCCCGGATCTGGAAGGCAATATTCCGACACAACCCAGTCAAGAAGATGTTGTCGTGCTGATGCTGGGTATTAAATCAAACCAGTGAGTTCTAATTTTCTTCCAATTTGTTCCAGGAAAACCATGAACTGTGGCTGATCAGGGTATTCTCTGTCGCTGCTGTAGCCCTCTCGGATCATTTGCTCCTGGTTTTAGACACATTGGTGAATCGTTCGCCAAGATGCTCAAAGCTCTTGATAATCCTGAAGGCCGCCAGAAATACGGTTTCCTCAATTTGAGCTCCTACCTCGGCACTGAAGCTTCCACATCAAACGAGATCATGACCATCAGCTACTGGAGAAACATTGAGGGCATCCATGAATTTGCCCACAGTCCTGTACACAGGGAAATTTGGGACTGGTGGAACAAAACTGAGAAGGAGCATCCCTTTATTTCGATCATGCATGAGATTTATCGCGCCAACGGCCGAAGTGGTGCCCACGAAAACGTTTATGTTAACTGCAGACCCACCCTTCTTGGTAAGTTTATCCCACAGACCTGTATATTCATTTGCGTGATGATCAACTAATAAATATAATTAAGGTGGAACTGCATACCCCACCAAAGCAACAGATGACAAGGAAGACTCCGAAATCGCTTGGAGAAACCCCCTTGTTGAAGCAAAAAGAGGGGTATTGGCAACAAGCGATGGCAGGTTGGGAAAGAAGTCAAAAAACCATCAATAGAGTGAATTTTGACTATAGAATATTCCCATTCTCGCGTGAGGAGTGAATAATTCGGATTTGCTTTTGTCCGCTGGTATTATTAAGATATGAAACTGTTGATGCTATCTCCTCTTACTTTCAAATGTTCAAGGTTGTTACTGAATACATATGTATTATATTTTTGACATGATTATCTAGAAATTTTCAATGTCATTTAAACATCAAGAAAAAGAATTACTTACGAAACAGTCACATTTTCCACGGTTACAATATTATTTTAAGGCGCTTTGCCGTTGAAGAAGTTTTGATACACATTTCAATATTGCTAGACATGCTAAATTAAATTATTCCCACCAAAGAGCCCCAATGTATCTATGCATTGGTATTCTCATTTTTTGAGCTCCCTAGTTCCAACTCCCAGTATTCACCCATTACCCTCGTCCCGAATGTGTCGTGTTCCTCTGCCTTGACCATTCTAAATCCTTCACTTCGATATATATGCTTCGCGGACGCAAGGAAGCTAGTAGTGAGAAGCAAAATTTTCTCGTAATTGGCCTGCCTCGCAAACCGAATACATTCCCGAACTAGCCCTCTCCCAACACCCATGCCACGTGCACTCGGCTCAACCAAAAGAAGGCGAATCTTGGCCGTCCGATGAAGATCTCGGTCATTCATGAGCATGACACTGCCCAGAAGCTCGCCACTGCCGTTGGCTGACTCAGCAATCCAGCATCTCTCTAAAGATGGGTCATAATTGTCGATAAAGTCCGCTGAAATTCGGGCAACAAGAGCCTCAAAACGCTCGGTAAAGTCGTATTCGGTTGCGTAGAGGACTCCGTGTCGATGTGTTATCCAGCCAATGTCTCCCGGACGGTGGGTTCGGAGGGTGAATTGTTTTTGTGATTGTGGTTTATTATTATCATCTTCCATGTTTCTCCTTCTGGTGTTGAGTTTTTAGTGGTAACGGCTGTGATGATGTGTAACTTTCAATCCCGTCAGGCATAATATCAGGAGAGACCGAACTGACGCAAAGTATAAATTGTATTTCTTTTCGTAGTTTCTAGAATGAATTTCATTCGAGATCAACTGACTCTTTCTCAACAGAGGTTGAATTAGGGTTAAGATGTCATCCAAAGGGCGTGGCTTATGTAAACAACCGTCCTCTTTAGGAACTACGCATTTGGATTATGGGGAAAGATAATTGGATAAAGTTGGTTGTAATCATTAGTAGTATTTACATTTAAATAAGCCTATCTGGTATCGAACCTAGCTAGATTCAGCGCCCATCGATATACGGAGAATATCTACTTCCAAAGAGCCAACTTTGTTTACCATATGACTTCAAATGTTATTCTTCAAAAATGACTATTTTACTAGACTCAACACCTAATTATACAAATCTAGTAGATGGATAATGTGGTTGAAAGATGCCGCATTTTTTCAGTATAAATTTGTTGTTGTTTTCATGTATTTAGTTTCTTCAGACGTCAATCGTACGAATCTGTGGCGCATAGAAGACGCATTGGTTCCACCTACTGCGAATGACAGCAGTGCCGGAAATTTGCAGCCTGGCTCCGTTGTCGGCTCGACCATGTTCATGGTCCTAGACCTAGATTCTGAGGATGCGATGCTAGATGCGGTTGACACGAAGCATGCTCTCAAGATGACACGTACCAATGGACCTGGGCAATGGTGACGAATGGGTCCGATGTCGAGGCCTTGCGGGTCTCCGCGTGTCTTACCAATCTGGTCGCCGACACCCTCACAGTTAGTATGAACAGTTCCTCTGATAACCCGGAGCCTACGATGTTCTGGGATACCCGCGGTTCAAAGTACCTGACTGAAAGCTCCCGTCGCCAGCTTGGCGCATCGAGAACGCGAGAGAGTTTGACCAGCCGGAGCGTGCTCGCCCTCGGGCCCAAGTCCAAATGGCAAAAGTTTCCAGTTCAAAATGCCGTGGGCGGTTACACAACCCCTCGTTTTTCGCAGTGTCACTCATCTATACCTTGCCTTCAGCAATATATCTCACTATGAAGACACTCGTAAACCCCATAGATCCGGGCGTGGTTCTCACCCGGAATGCTTTGGCATTTAGCACGACTGCACACTTGACGCATATGGATATGTTTCGCGACACACTGAACATGACAGCTAGTCCCGCTTTGGCCTTGCAGGTATTGCTAGCAAGAGTCTGTCAGATGGCTTACTATGAGCAGCTGGTAAAAATGAACACCAAAACAACAGCATCGACTGCCTTTTCCTATGTGTCGTCAATCCCAGTGCAGTGGACGGGGTTCGTCATTGGGTCGGCTCTCATTGCAGCTCATGACACCGTTGTTGGAATCGTCACCATCAAGTTCCTGGAATGCACAACCGGTTCCCTCATTGGGAACTATTGGCAGGCGGTTTCTCAAATGGTTTCGAAAAAAAGTCGTCCCATTCTGGAGCTAGCGGATCGTATGAGCGATGCCGAGGTCAAGCACTGGGCGAAACACCAGTCGTTGGATCTAAAGAGCCGGTGCATGCTTCGATGCCAGGACGATGGACGAATCGCTCTAGGAGCCATGGACGATGAGAGGTGAGTATCTTATGGGTTTCGTGGTGTCGCCACAATTACCGAAATTTTGAATGCTTCAATTTCTTAGCCTGCAACGGCCCGCTCCTATTGACAGTAGAACTATACTGGACCCCGACTCCACGCAACAGCAACAAGCGCATTTTCACTTTAGAGTCACCTAGTGCTGCATATAGCTACTAGAACTGAAGATTTTGGGTAAGATTTCCAGTTTTATATTTATTTGTAAAGCCCTTCCCAAGCCATTCCAGCCTCATTTTATCCAATTCAAGTCGCTGGCTAAGTCGAGTAAAAGATTCATTCAGTATCTTAATCTACCAGCAATAGAAAATTGGGAACTAGAATCACCCAGGTTTTCTTGCAATCGTCAACATCTCATACGGTGTTATCCCGTTTCCTTCTGGAAAGCTCAGATTCGAAAACGAGGAATCACAAAAGCACCGCTCATAGTCAGGCCAATCAGCCTTTGGTCCCAGCCATATAATCATCTCAACTCCATGGTCGCCATATGTATCGATGTATTTCGTGATCAACTTTGGTTCGCGTGGATAGACAAACATCCATGCGTTGGCCTGCGACGATCGCGGGTGGAGGTCCCATGTCCCGCCAACGATGTTCATATCCTTTTCTGAAATATAGCGATTGACCGATGAATTGACCTCTACGCCCTCCACACACACATTTGGATGACGGTGTGCGATGAGCGCTTCTAAAAGGCCCGACCCGCTACCTATAGAGATAGTGAAGCCGGGTTTCTTTGGTAGGGTTGAGGCTAGTTCCGCGACCAACGTACTAGAAATTCCCAGGCAGCAATTAGGAAACGCCCGTGGGGACGAAGAGAGTTGGCATGATATTTGGGAGGTGTCCATAGCACAAAGAATTTCCCATGCCTGTCACACTCCAGTGATCAATGTTGAGCCCTTCTTTTCTTATGACGTAGTGGTGCGCGGGCGTTGATTAAAGTTGCGCATGGTGCGATAAGGTTAGGGCTCACCCTCATGTTGATATGGGGTAGCCTATCAGGAACCAGGTTATATACGTTGTTCCAGGTCAACATAAAATCATTATTTAGGACGGAAACAACAAATCTTATTAGTAACATGAATTGTCGTCGGAGTATTTTATGTGTATCAAGTAATATTTTCAAAAGGAATAATGTGTCTGGAGCCTCTCAATGACCGCAACAGCAGTTGTAGGTGTCTTATCTATTCTCCCAAAATCAAAATTATAATGAAACTATCTTCGTACAGTAGAAGTGGATTGGCCGCCAGTGGGGTATATGCATATTGACTCATCACAATGTAGAATAGCTCGAGCTTGGAGTTGAAAAAGAAAAGGAAAAAAAAAAAGGTCGTTATCATTTGTAGAACTCTGGATACACGCTGGTGTGGCGATGATTTCTTGGGTGAGAATTGTGATCTTTGCTTTTGAGCTTCTGCTTTCTTCTGTTTGCAAACGAATCTGCATACAACTTAATTCGATGGTCAAAGCTTGGCAGTGTTAGTAGTGTTGGCAGAAAGATGCATCTTCAAAGCTGACTTACTGATTACCTGTGGCAGGTATCAAAATGACCTCACGCTGCAGAATATTACCAAGAAAGAGGCTCAAAGCATAGCATAGGACCAAGGAATAAAACCCTTCCAGTACTCGTTTCAGGAAAGCCCAACTCAGACAAGAGATAGTAATACCAAGAAGCCAGCGCATTGATTGGTCTGAAGGATTTCGAGTCCAGAACCATAGACGAGGCCAAGTAGCGGCGGCACCACAGGCGATACCTGGCGACTTATAATTGAATTTAAAGTACTGCCTCTTTTGTTTGGCTTTCCTCTTCTTCGAAAGAGTCCATGGCGTTTTTTTCGTCGCGTAGAATTCGTCATGCTTGTAATTTTAGCTTGCAAATATCTTCAGCGTTTCGTCTACGCTTCCTGTAGCGATAACGCAGCGAATCTGTACATTGGAAGAATTTTCTCCCGTTTTGCTCTTCGACGCTCCATTCGATTCCGTCGTCTGTCCCTCGGACGCAGCGGGGGCATCTTTCACAATTCCTGGGGCCCACGCCAAACAAGTGATGAAGCGGGCATGGGCATCACTGAGGGTCTTCACGCATTTCCCATCCTGGCTCAAGTCCCAACAACGCAATGTCCTGTCATCCGATACGGACAGCAGATATTTGCCTCCCGGGTGAAACATGATAGCACGGACCCAGTTGTCATGCCCTACTAGTGTCATGAGACAAGCTCCACGAGCATCCCAGACTTTGATGGTTTTGTCTCGTGACCCAGTTGCCACGAACTCTACTGCGTTCCTTGTGGTTGAATTTTTCTTGAGCCCAGCCAACTGTGCAAGATACTGATAAGTGGTAGCAGGGGCAATTGCACAACATTCAATGACGTGATCATGCCCAACCATGGTAAGTTTGCTGTCTGGATTCATCAAATTGGAAATGTCCCATAATCGGGCGCTCATATCGTCGCCAGTGGAAAGCAAGAAATTCCCGTCAAACGAAGGACAGACATCTCGTACCCAGGCAGTGTGCCCTTGGATTACTTTGACGCAAAACCCAGTGGTAGAATCCCATATTCTCAGATCCTTGTCTCTGCTAGCGCTGGCAAGCAAGTTTCCACCAGGAATGAAACGAACAGCACTAATACTGTGATCATGACCGACCAAAGTCCGGACATTCTTATATCCGTCTGCTGGATCCCAAAGCTTAATCGAAAGATCGGAGCTGCAAGATGCAAGAATAACGCCGCCTTGTGCACCGCCGTAATCCACATCCAGAACTGCTCTCGTATGGCCTTTGAGTGTTTGTTCCAATTCTCCCAGTTCCCAATCCCATATTTTAATCGTACAGTCGTCTGAACCCGAGGCAATGGAGGAGAATTTCGGATGGAAAGCCAGGCAATTGATAGTACTTCGATGTGATTCTAGGGTATATCGAGCGGGGAGAGTAGGAAGCCACGAAGTTGGGTCTTTGTTGCGCTTGGAGGAGGTAGTCAACGATGCATTATCGAGCTCAGATTGTAATGCCGCATTGTGAGACTCAAGGTCCATGATCTAAATCCAAAATCTTGATTAGATATTGCCGTAGTTGTTTAAGGTGAGGTGATCGGCCACACTGGAGACTGTACCTTTCGTTGCAAACGAGCAATACTAGTCCATTTTTTCTCCAGCAGTGTTTCGTACTTCTTCATCGTAGCCGAGTCGAAGACAGCTTCTGAAAGTTGAAGCTCTTCTCTTAGAGCAGCGGCAGCATTCGGCAATTCATTCGCGGATAGGTACGCCACTATAGATTTATGTCTTGTGAACCAGGTTAGTTTTACCGCAGAGTTCTCATCGCTGTGGCATATACGCACAGCTCTTCGGCTTGTCGACTAGCCAGTATAGGACTCATCGTATGGAGTGGTATTGGGCTGGAACTCAAGACTTGAGCTCTCTCCCAAAGTCTCGCGTCCCAATCGTTGTGTTGGCGGAGCTATGCTTTTCGATAGCCGGCTTCGGAGGGGTAAAGATGCAAGAAGTGGCGCAGAGTGAGACTGGAGCGAGATCTTCCACCCTTGCAGGGTGCTATGCATGGAGTCCGAGCGTATGTGCCGCAATTCTAAAAACGAATCCAGGGGGCGGGGAGCTAGACAGGGCCATTCACGAAGATTTGGGCCCAAGTCGAGGCATCGTCGGTCTTAGCGACGATGTGTTGGTAAACAAGGCTAGCCCGGTCGGCAAAACAGTTGTTCCGGGCGCGAGCCCTCACTTTCTTAGCACTATCACATGGAGACTATGCTGCCTGTTGCTCGACGACCATGAGCATACTTTATTTTGAATAATAGGATTAGTATCGGGACATTTGAGTATCTTTGATGCTGTATATTTCCATATAAAAATCAAAGCAAAACCCCAATAGAGCATCCTTGTGTCTCTAGCCTCGCTTGTTGATATTTCCATGGATAATCCGGCGTCTTTATTCTTTGTCTATAGTAGTTTGCTTGGCAGTGCTTACTATTTGCGAGTTATTGTATGCTATCAGAAATTGTATAGAGTTTTGTATCTCTAACAATTCTACTCCATAGATGCCTCAGGCGCCAAGAGCGGAGCCCCACTTTTATGTCCCGTGGGCTGCAACCTCTAACTAGGCCTAGTTGGGCCGTGGCCTGTGTGGCCCATTTCGGGGAAACCGCAGGCAGATTGTTTACACGCCACCCTTTTGACGACCATTTCCCTGAACGCCCCTTTGTCGACCAGCGAGACAACGTGAACATATCCCCGAGAAACCGCGACGCGAGGGGCCACAGCTGGTGCTGGTACAAAACGCGATAACGGTCGCGCATCCCGCATGGCCTTGTCAAAAAGATAGCGGTGTATCGCGTTTGGATGACCTTGAGGCGGCCGGAAATCGTCCTACGAAGCCGGACACGACTATCTACTTACCGCACGCACCGAGGAGCAAGATCTACATTCACATCATATCTGAGCGACACTTGTCGCGGTTTGCGCGGCTCCTTGGCCGAGGAGGCAAGAGTTTGCGATTCTTCAACGGGGCGCGAACCTCCAACAAATAGTTTTAAGAGACTGTGATTTTTTGAATTACGATCCATCATGCCTCCAGGCGGCGGTGGCAATATTAAGGTGGTGGTGAGAGTGAGGCCCTTTAACAGTCGAGGTAAGTCGATTTGCCTATCAAAACGCCGCTAAACTGCGACTAACCACTTGCCAATCTTCCAGAAATCGAGCGAGGCGCAAAATGTATCGTTCAGATGAAAGGGAACCAGACCGTGCTCACCACCCCTCCGGGCGCCGAAGAGAAGCTTCGCAAAGGTGGCATGAAGGGTGCTGGGGACGGTCCCAAGGTCTTTGCCTTCGATAGGTCGTATTGGTCATTCGACAAAGCCTCCCCAAATTATGCGGGACAAGACAATTTATTCGACGACCTTGGGACACCGCTCCTTGAAAACGCGTTCGAAGGCTACAACAATTGTATTTTTGCATATGGTCAGACAGGTTCCGGAAAGTCCTATTCTATGATGGGCTACGGCAAGGAGCATGGCATCATACCGAACATTTGCCAGGATATGTTCACGAGGATCAATGCAATTCAACAGAACAAGGATTTGACCTGCACCGTGGAAGTTTCTTACCTGGAGATTTACAACGAGCGTGTTCGCGACTTGCTCAACCCTGCAAACAAGGGCCACCTCAAAGTTAGAGAACATCCTTCAACCGGCCCTTATGTGGAGGATCTTTCCAAGCTGGTTGTACGCTCATTTCCAGAAATTGAAAATTTAATGGACGAAGGAAACAAGGCCAGAACAGTCGCCGCAACGAACATGAACGAAACCTCAAGTCGATCGCACGCGGTCTTTACCCTCACGCTAACACAAAAGCGCCATGATGCAGAAACGAGTATGGACACGGAAAAGGTTGCCAAAATCAGTCTGGTTGATTTGGCTGGTTCTGAAAGAGCAACATCCACAGGGGCCACAGGCGCTCGGCTTAAAGAAGGAGCGGAAATCAATCGCTCTCTTTCCACGTTAGGTCGTGTCATTGCATCTTTGGCCGACCTTTCGTCTGGAAAAGGGAAAAAGGGAGGACTGGTTCCTTACCGTGATTCAATTCTTACATGGCTTTTGAAAGACTCCCTAGGTGGTAACTCGATGACGGCAATGATAGCGGCAATTTCCCCCGCAGACATCAACTTTGAGGAAACACTCGGCACACTCAGATACGCTGACTCAGCTAAACGCATCAAGAATCATGCAGTGGTCAATGAGGATCCAAATGCTCGTATGATACGAGAATTGAAAGAAGAATTGGCCCAATTGAGGAGCAAACTTGGCGGTGGTGCAGTAGGCGCTGCCGCCGGGGGAGCTCCGATGGAAGAGTCATATCCTCCCGATACACCCCTAGACAAACAGTTTGTGTCTATTGCTCAGCCCGACGGTACAATCAAGAAGGTTAGCAAAGCTGAAATTGTCGAGCAGCTTGACCAAAGCGAAAAGCTATACAACGATCTGAACCAAACTTGGGAGGAGAAGTTGGCGAAAACAGAAGAAATCCAAAAAGAGCGCGAAGCTGCACTAGAAGAACTAGGAATCAGCATCGAAAAGGGATTTGTCGGTCTCAGCACACCCAAGAAGATGCCTCACTTGGTCAATCTTAGCGACGATCCTCTGTTGACAGAATGTCTCGTGTATAATATCAAACCAGGTCAAACCAGAGTTGGAAATGTCGACCTGGATACCACTGCGGAGATACGTCTCAACGGCTCAAAAATTCAACAGCAGCATTGTATTTTTGAGAATGTTGACAATGTGGTCACCCTTATTCCTAGTGAAGGGGCTGCTATCATGGTTAACGGTTTGCGTGTTGAAAAACCAACGCGTCTCCGAAGTGCTTGTCGAATAATTCTTGGCGATTTTCATATTTTCAGATTTAACCACCCAGAAGAGGCACGTGCAGAAAGAGTAGAGCAAAGTCTTCTACGTCATTCCATTACTACAAGCCAGTTGGGTTCACCAGCGCCCAACAGGACCCATGATCGCACCCTGAGCAAAGCTGGTTCGGAAATTGATGACTCGAGCAGAGCCGATTCGCCCGTCCCCAACCGGAGCGGGAGAGAATCAGATTGGTTTTATGCTCGCAGAGAAGCCGCCAGCGCGTTCCTTAGTCCTGATCAGAAGATCTCCGACCTCAACGATGACGAGCTAAATGCACTTTTTGATGATGTTCAGAAAGCCCGCGCCGTTCGTCGGGGGTTGCTGGAGCATGAGGAAGATTCGGACTCACTGAGTTCGTTTCCCGTTCGCGATAAATACATGTCTAATGGAACTATCGATAATTTTTCTCTTGACACTGCAATCACCATGCCTGGTACTCCTGGGCACGGTGATGGGGAAGAGGGCGATTCGACACTTCAAGCAGCGCGAGATGATATGCAGCGCCAATTAGACAAACAGAAGGGTGAATTTCAAGAAAAACTCAAGGCAGACGCATCTCATGCAGATGGTGAAGAACTCCGCCAACAGAAGACTCAGATGGAAGAAGCTTTACAGACTGCCAAAACACAATTCGAGCAACAACTCAAGAAGCAGAAAGAACAGTATGAAACGCATATTAGAGAGATGGGCCACCCCATCCCAAAGATCGATGAAAACGGTTTCTCCCAACTCGAGCCACAGGAAATCGAGGTTGCCAAGTCTGTTGTTAGTCATTGGTCCAAACGAAATTACGTCCGCATGGCCGAATCTATTTTACAGCACGCTTCATTGTTGAAGGAAGCCCAAGTGATGAGTCAAATTATGGACAAGAATGTAGTCTTTCAATTTGCTATCGTTGACCATGGTCACAGTATGGTATCATCGTACGACCTGGTCCTTAACGGTATATCTGGAGAAGACGACGATGCATTAGACGAATCAAAGAAGCCCTGTGTCGGAGTTCGGGTCATTGATTTCAAACATTCTGTTGTCAATCTCTGGTCCGTTGAAAAACTTCAGAAACGAGTACAGTCAATGCGTCAAATCCACCAATATATTGACCGGCCAGACTATATCCAGCATTTCAGACTCGAGAACCCCTTCTCGGAAACATGCCCTACTCAATATTCCCTGGTTGGCGATGCAGACATCCCTTTGACTGCAGTTTTTGAGACTCGGGTTCAAGACTTTGCCGTTGAGGTGCTGTCCCCTTACACCCAAAGCGTGGTTGGTATCATACGCCTGTCTCTTGAGCCGTCATCTGCCCAGGCTCCTTCTTCGACGCTCAAATTCAACGTTGTAATGCGAGATATGGCCGGATTTGCTGAGCGTGAAGGCACTGAAGTGCATGCACAGCTCTTTGTACCCGGGGTGTCTGAAGAAGGCGGCGCAACCACAACTCAGATGATCAGTGGTTTTGATGAGACCCCCGTTCGATTTGAGAGTGTTCATAGCATGAGCCTGCCATTATCGAGCCCACGAACTGCGTCATTGAAAGTTTGCATATATGCCAAAGTGACGTCTATGCATCTTGACAAGTTGCTCAGTTGGGATGACATGCGTGACTCTTCCGAGAAGCCACCACCTTCGAAAAGAAAAGCACCACGTATAGCTGAAACCGAATTCTTCGCTGAAGAGCGACATGATGTTTTTGCGCGTATCGAGATCCTTGAACTTGCTGAAAGTGGCGATTATCTCCCGGTGGAAGTTGTGCAAAGCAACAGCATGGATGCGGGGACGTACCAGCTGCACCAGGGCCTGCAACGCCGAGTTGCTATTCACTTAACACATAGCTCTACCGAGAATTTCCCATGGGACGACGTCAATAATTTACGGGTTGGGTCGGTTCGCTTACTGGATCCGTGGGGCAAGATACCTGACCAAGACTTCAAAACGCCAGATGTCCCCCTCCGTTTAGTACAAGAGCCCATGATTAAAGATAATGCTGATGGGACCTCCAATATAACCATCATTGGGCAATGGGATTCGAGTCTTCACGGCTCGTTGTTGCTGGATCGTACTACGGCTGATAAATACCGGGTGCAGGTTTCCCTACGCTGGGACTTGGTCTCATCCCGTGTACATGATCCTATTACTTTTGAACTGGGCCAAACTCTCGTGATCCTTGGGCGTACTTATGTTCGCCAACAATCACTGCTCAAGCAACTTTGGAGTCAAACACGAGTAGTGCATTCTACTGTTGGAATGTTCTCGGTCGCCATCCGCCCAGTATCAGCAAAACGCGCGGCTGACCTTTGGAGAATGAACACCCAGAACGATTATGTGAAAGGCGAGGAATTGTTAACCAGCTGGTCTCCTCGAAAAGTATCGCTCGTGCGGGATTTTATAGCATCGCGTAGGCGACGACAACGCGCTGCTGAATTGGAGGCTGCTCGGGGAGCGCTGGGAGCCGACAACCTGTTACCGTCGCCCTCGAAAGGCAGCGGCCGGTCTACGCCGATGCGCAATCAGGAATTGTCTGAGCGGCAGAACAAGCTCGTCCAAAAGTACCTTGGTCTTTGGTCTACGCGGAAGGATCCTACAGAGGCCATTCTTGTCAAGACAAATACGGAGCAACCAAACAATGGAACTGCCCCAAGCAAAGCCCCGTCCATGTTGGACTCCGACAGCGGCTCAGAACACGGCTCGTCGCCACGCTATGTGGCGAGCGTGCAAACCCTAACAAAGAATGCGACTGTTGCAAAGTCAAGCTTTCTAATAATGCCTGATGACAGCAGCACACAATGGACACGGCGATTTGTTGAGCTTCGTGGATCTTATCTGCATATTTACTCTCCTGACGGAGACGAGATAAACGTGATCAATCTGCGCCACGCACGAGTAGACCATGACCCTGACATTGCAAGACTCTTTGACGGGCCTGGAGCAGGGCCAGATGGACCCTCCTCTCGTGGGCGTCCAAACATCTTTGCAGTGTACGGGCCACAAAATACGTTTCTTTTTGCGGCACGAACCGAGTCCCAAAAGGTTGAGTGGATTTTGAAGATTGATCAGAGTTATTTCAGCAATAATGCCCCTACCAACGGCCGCTAATTTGGTGGATGTTTTTTTTTCTTCGTTCTTTATGGCCTTTCTGTTTGTTTGTTTTTTGAAACGACTGTTCCAATTTTGCCTCCTGATCACGAAATATTTGAGATACCCATGTGTCACGGCCGGCCATTTCCCGGCAGATCTAGATAGTTCATACAACCTTTTCTTTCTTCCTTGTTCCATGTTTCTATGAGATACCCCTGGATAAATTTACATACACTGTATACATATGTATTTCCTCCCGATCTGTTGTTGTGGAATCTTGATTTTGATGCTTGTATATATTCCAAGTGGTATGTCTACGTAATAGTAATTTTATGCATATCTTTCAATGTTGATGTGATCTTTAACATTTGAAACTTCCAATGTTTTATATGCGTGCATCAATTGATCGATGTCGACTGGACATCTCAAGTACATTTGACTGGAGGACCACCCTCGAAAATACAAATTAAGGCATCACATAGGTACAGCCAGTCCACTACTTACATAGCATACATTTTAACAAACTCCAACTCTAAACTTTCTACATAGAAAGTGTGTTGACTGCTCCACTACAACAAAAGGAGTCAATATAAACAGCTGTCTCTGCGTAGAGACTAACGTAATACGGCATGCGTGCCTTTGGCGGTTCCAAACATATCACCGTTATTGATAGTCCAAATCTTTCTAGGCTTTCATTTCAGTATTTTTATCAAATTTCCACCGGTTAGGTCCATAATTATGGGCTAGAGTCCCTTGGAAAGTCACTTTATGTTACAACAGGCGCCAACAAAGCCTTGTGAGTGTTGTCACTTTTTTTGCATTTCGATACTGGAAAA
Source organism: Talaromyces sp. P118-02 (assembly GCA_037040535.1). NCBI lineage: Eukaryota > Fungi > Ascomycota > Eurotiomycetes > Eurotiales > Trichocomaceae > Talaromyces > Talaromyces sp. P118-02. The sequence goes on from JAXQGY010000497.1 coordinate 129,612, forward strand.
TTCCACACAAAACGAAAATTCTACAATTGGAACAGGGCTCTTACCGGCTATGTACCTTTGGCTTAGGACTTGCAGTTGTAAAAACTTGCAAGTTTAGACCTTGTATTTCCATCCTTCAAACCAGTTCACTGCCAACTCACCACACCACCATTCTCTACACTACACAACTATTTTCACTGCACAACTCTTTCATCAAAATGTCTTTTTCCAAGCTACCACCCGAGTCGGTGCTTGACATCGCGGACAATCTGGATGAGAAGAACATCCTTTCCTTGTTGAGATGTAGTCAACAACTACGCGACATCCTCATTCCGTATCTGTATTTACGAAATAAGGCCTCGGGCGGATCGGCACTTTCCTGGTGCGCGGAGCACGGGTTTGAGCAAGGCGTGAAGCGCATGCTCCAGCTGAAAGTAGACCCGGATACTCCGCGCAAACAGCTTGTGCCGTCTTTTTGGCGGGCTTGCAGCGCGCCTTTGTATCTGGCGGCGAAAAAGGGGCACGAAAGTATCGTGAAATTGCTTGTCAAGGAGAAGGTTGACTTAAACTTTCCGCTGTTAATCAGTGCAAGCAAAGGGGGTTATGACCCTTCACCCTTGACAGAGGATCGACTTCTTCCACGAACCTATGAGAAAATTGTCGAAGTTCTTCTCGAACACGGTGCCAATCCTAATTTTCTAGGGCACAAAAACGTTACACCCTTGACATTAGCCATACTATCACCTAACTTGAATATGGTCAAACTGCTGTTGAGTCATGGAGCCAGGGTGGATTACCCAGGGGACTCAACCCAAGACCAGTCCTCTTGGGTCCATCCCATACACGCCTGGCTCAAGTCCTGCCATCAAGGTTCTCCTGATAGCTTTGACTTGACAATTACAGGGCGACTCCTCGAGCTGCTGCTAAGATATGGGGCCGACATCAGCTGGCGGAATGGTATGGGAAGGAGCCCCATACACGTGGCAGCCGAAGAAGATATAACAGGGCTCGTGGTACGACAGTTGATTCGACATGGTGCCGACGTCGACTGTAAGAGGCGTGATGGGTCAGCCGCACTGCATGGCTGTACAGTGGCAGCAGCAGTGGCACTGATTGAAAACGGCGCCAACATCCATGTTAGACAGCACAGGGGGTACTCCCCTGCATTCTACGACGTTTCGACTGGACATCCAGCGGATCTTGCTAGATGCAGGTGCAAATCCCAACTGCAAAGACCACGAGGGAGAGAGTGTGTTGGTGCGCGCAGCAGGCTCGGGCTATCCGGATGTTGTGAGGCTGCTCCTTGAACGGGGAGCTGAGGTGAACTCGACGACCAATCGCAAAGAGACGCCTTTACATAGAGCGGTTCGGTTTGCACGCAAGCGCAACGTGAAGCTGTTGCTTGACCATGGAGCTAATGTGAATGCTCAGCGCGACACTCGCCAAACGCCTCTGGATGACGTGAGTAGACGGGGGTATGTTCGTGCTGATGAAGTTCGTCTTGCGATCAGGCTTATGCTTTTGGAACACGGAGCGATATCCTCCATGGAACTGCTCAATCCAGATGCTCAATAGAAGTCACTAGTCAAGAGAGAAGACGAGTGAAGACGAGTGAAGCATCAATTGATGTCGGCCTCAGTCGGCCACCGCGATGTCCCCATGCGGCCTAGAGCCCGCTCTCGGGACCGAGACACCCCGTCTCGGGACCGTCTCCCCGAGCATCCTCCATCACCTCTTTCTGTTTCTCTCTCTTCTTTCTATCTTACTGTCCTCCTTCACCATTAATCAATTGACTGTTATTTCTCCCTTTTGTAATCCATCGTATCTGCCTTTTTTTTCACCTTCTGCTATGTGATTTTTTTTTCAAGGATTCGCTTAACGCCGACATGACGCTGACCCGGGGCCACTCCTGCGCCTTGTGCCAGCAGCGCAAGGTACGCTGCGATCGACAGAAGCCATGTGCCAACTGCGTCAAAGCAAAGGTCGAGTGTAGAGTAGTTCCTCCGCAGGCTCCGCGGAGAAGAGCGAAACGGCCCCAGGAGCTCTACTTGATTCAGCGGCTGAAGAAGTATGAAGCGTATATGTCGCAACATGGTCTCGACCCCCAGTCCATTGCAGAAAGCGATGATGATATGGAAGTTGCGAGCCTGGATAATGAGCTTGGAGAATTGAAAGCCTCTCTGGAAGAGAACACACTGGCTGCGGCTCCACAAAAAGAGGACAAGAGAAAGTGGGTCAATTTGCCTTGACATTGCTGCCATGCTCATGGCTAACACACTAATATCTAGACTGTCGAAATGGTTTGCATATTATAAAGAAGTTAGTTTTCCCACATTGACCTTACACATACGCCACCGAATCAAAGTTCTTGCAATTTCCATTAAATCATACGTAATCTAACCTTGCTATTCAGTATCGTATTACTCATGACATGCTACATGATTTAATTGAAGATGAATACGACCGGCCCACCATTCATCACGCCTTTGATATCATGTTTGAACACAACGATAGCTTTCCTTTTTCTGTCGGGGGACCGTCAACTTCATTAGCAGATTCACATCCCTCGGCAATCCAGATATTTCAATTATGGCAAATATATATAAACAACGTCAATCCCCTCTTGAAGATAATACATGCGCCCACACTTCAAGCACGGATTGTTGAAGCAGGTGCCGATACTGAAAATGTGCCCAAACCGTTCGATGCTCTCATGTTTGCCATATATTTCATATCCGTGCATTCCATGTCCGACGAGGAGGCAGAGAGAACCTTGGGAGAGGACAAAAAGGCACTCCTGGCTAAATACCACCAAGCTACTCAACAAGCGCTGATAAACGCTGGATTTATGAAATCAAATGAGCTGGTGGTGCTTCAGGCTTACTTGCTGTATCTTGTAGGTTTTTCTTTTCTTTGGTCGCTTTTTTACTGCCACCAACCTAACTTTCCGCATAGTACACTATATCACAATATGTTGACCCACGGTCTTTATTCTGCCTAATTGGAATGGCTGTACGAATAGCAACTCGTCTTGGGTTGCACAAAGACGGTGGAATGTTTGGTTTGGCGCCGTTCGAGTCAGAGCTGCGAAAAAGAATTTGGTGGCAGATTGTCACTCTGGATCAGCGCATCGCTGGCATTACCGGCACGACAATTACTGCCCTCTCCTCGATTGACGCAGAATGTCGGGTGCCTCTGAACGTGAACGATACTAGCCTCCATCCTCATGCTAAGCAACCACCGGCACCGGAGGTTGGCGCGACGGAGATGACTTTTTCTCTCACCCGGATTGACTTTGCGTTGGCATCTAACTCCGATGATAGGAAAATGCCGCCTGTGACTAGAACCAAGGCCGCGGGGATGTCTCCTAGCACACCTCTATCATCAACCCCAAAAACTAACATCCCCAACGCAATCCAAGGCTCTCCAAAGAACATTGAAAGTTATTGCGCGCACATCGAACATGTCTATCTTCGACATTGCGATCCCAACATAGCTGTTCAGTTCTTTGCTCTAATGACCGCACGCATTTCATTGTGTAATCTTCACATTGCCGATTTTCTGCGTCGAGGTGTCCCCTCAACAAGCCTTGGTGATCAGGAGCGCGAGAAGCTGTTCATTGCGGCTGTCCAGATGTTGGAATACGACAACATAACTTATACAACTGATAGCGTGCGTAACTTTCTGTGGTACACGCATTTACACGTCCCAGTCCTGGGCTATGCGTTTCTAGTGAACGAACTGCAGCATCGAAAAACAGGCGAGCTCTGCGAGCGTGCATGGAAGGCCATCTGCACCAACCACGAAAACAGGAACCTAGTCCAGAAACACAAGAGCCCAATGCACATTGCATTTAGTGTCAAGCTCATCAAAGCATGGGACGCCCATTGTGACGCAGAGCGCCAGCTAGGGAGAGTCGTGCAGTCACCGCCGCTGCTTAACATGCTCCGTGAACGCTATTCGCATCTGATGCCTCCGCAGCGAATGGATAATACTGCCACTACTGACCCTGCTGAGTCCAGCTTCAGCGCGAGAGATCCTGCTGCTAGTGACCAGATGGGGTCGATTTACGATGGCAGCACCACGTTCACTCAAGGTCTTGGGGGCATGGATATGGCCTACGAATCGGGGTACGAGCAGATGGACTGGACACAACTTGTACAATTTGGCGCATTTGAAAGTTTTGGTGGCGATGCTGGATCGATGTTTTCCAGTGGCTTTCACAACTACTGATGGGCGGTTGCTGAGTGGCGGGATAATATGCCGTTTGTTTCTTGTGCAACTAAGTTTGGGCAAGCTTTGTCTACGACAACGACGTCGTCAGACCGGATACGACCGGACTTGCCTGCCGAATGAATCTATCCGATATACAACGGTATGCAATGTTCCGTTTCTTCTGTTTGAATTGGGAGTACATGTATATATCACGGGCTCCGACTGTTGGGGTACATGTGCAACGATGACATGATCACATGCTTAGGCTTGTAGCAATGTTCATAACTTGCCTGGGTAGTATCCATCTAAATTATGTCTCCTAGAGGGATAATATTCCTTCGACTCCGTATAATAATACGCAGTTGTATAGAGTACTGTGTATAGAAATCAAGATAAGAGTTTGATTACGGTGGGTCCATGACGCCATGCCCCGCCAAATCCCAGCTGATGATTGGCCCGATAGCACCGATAAGCGGCGGTGATTGGCAGATGGTGTGATCAGGCCCCACCTGGTCCCACCGGGCAACGACGTAACCGCGTAACCAGAACAGCTTAAACAAACCTGAGGAAGATGAAAAGCGGACCTGATCGCCAGACCTGGAACTGTCAAGACTCCAGGCAGGTCCCATATTATTGTGACGTCCTGCCCGTCGATTGCTTCCTGTGCCGTGTTCTTGCGTGTTCCGTGGTCTGAAAACGCTTGGGGCGCGTATTAACAAATTTCCTCCCACACAAACAACCACACAAAACAATAAACACTCACCGACGCCGACGCCGAGATTCCTGCGACACATCACACATCGCTCCTTTCACTTCTCCCTCCGAGATTCTTGTTCAGCCCCACCTCCGAGACGCTGAGGAATGCTACTGTTTGGTATGCCATAACCATGACACATTCCTGAACAACGTACGCGGAGTCCAGCGAACCTTGGAATAATTTCGGTCCGCACGTGGCTCGCCACGAGATTCAAAGAAAGGAGACTTACAAGGGATGGCACAACCACTCAAACCTGCGTGGACATCGTCCTCGCGCTTTCCCACCATTGTTCGCTTTCGGTCGCTGGTCATTCTCGTCTCCACCCTCGCCCTGACTTTGGTAGTCGCCTTCTTCGCCCTCGACTTCAAAAACAAGAATATCCAGCTGCAGCTGCAGCTACAACAGTTGTTTCGAAACAACCATTTCTTCGAGAAGCCGTGCTATGTGCCGTTGCAGTCCGGCACCGAGTTGCTGCAGGACGGCACCTTGCAACATGACATGCAGGAAAAGTGGCAGTTTACGGCGGATCGTGACGGGAACAACTATGCATTGAACGCCGAACAGTGCCTGGCTGCCTTTCCAAAAATGTTTTCTGAAATCGACAAGAGCGTGAAACAGCGAAAGGAGACAAAAAACCCAATTACATTTAACGAAATCAATTCGCGCAAGACCCTGGGCCAAGGCATGGGCAGGGCGATGATTTATAAGGGAGAGGTTTGTACCGCCTCTTCTCTACTTGACAAAAATGAGAATGCTGACCACGAGAGTAGCTGTATATTATAGACTATGGTGACATGACATACACGGCCACACGGGCCAAATCGACACTCAACTCCCTCCACCGCGCCCTCGTCGCCATGCCTGACCGCGAATCGTTGCCGTCGATCGAATTCCACTTCTCCGCCGACGACTTCGTCTGGGATGACCTTAAACTCGAGGGTGGCCCTGTGTGGTCATACTCAAAACGTGACACGGCCGATATCCCGGACGACTCAGTCGACGATACAAATATATGGCTCATGCCGGATTTTGGCTACTGGGCTTGGCCTGAGGTCAGCATTTCATCGTATCGACAGGTGCGGCGTCAGATTGCTGCTGTCGATGCCGAGATCGACAATTTCCAGGCGAAAAAGAAACAGCTTGTCTGGAGAGGCGCGCTCAACACGGGGCGAGAGCAGCGCGAAAGATTACTCGAGGCGACCAAGAACAAATACTGGGCTTCGGTGCGAGCGGTCGACTGGGCCGATAAACAGAGCGTTGCCGACAACATGCTCCCCATTGAAGACCACTGTCGATACATGTTTGTCGGTCACACCGAGGGACGGTCTTTCTCGGGGCGTGGAAAATACCTTCTCAACTGCCAGTCAGTTTTCGTCGCTCACACTCTCATTTGGCACGAAGTCCATCACGCTGCGTTGATCGCATCTGGGCCGGACGCCAACTATGTCGAGGTGAAGCGCGACTTTTCCGATCTTGAACAGAAGATCGAATACCTTCTCGACCACCCGGAAGCAGCCGAGCGCATTGCGAACAACTCGGTCAAGACATTCCGCGACAGATACCTGACCCCAGCCGCCGAAGCCTGCTACTGGCGATACTTGGTGCGGAAGTGGGCTGAGGTGTGCGACTTTGAACCCCGTCTGTATGACGGCAAAACAAACAAGTTGCGCGGACAGCCTTATGAAGAGTGGCTTCTGACGATGCAGTAATCATTATGTGTACAACGGTTTATAGATTTTGGGAGTTTCTTTACATATCACATTCGGATGGACATGGTGTTTGGTGTTACATACGGCCATTGCGATAGACTACATACATACGTACATACTCATACGTATATGAATGGGCGAGGAATTAATGATGCTGCAACTATATTTCAATCGGTATTAATGTGTGTGTAATTATTATGAATAATATTGTCTGGCGGTGAGGGGTGAGGCTGATTCCTCTCTGCGACTGTGGCTGACGTCCACTGAGGCTGATTTTCACAGTGGCCAATAAGGCCCTTCAAGCCTTGTGAGGCTGTGACATTACTGACGTAAAAATCTGCAAGTCCAGGCTTCCTGTGATCGACGCGCTGCACTGAAATGCCTCTAAAATGCAGCTAAAATCCTACTACCGGCCCTGCAGCCAATAACCGCCCTGAGCTGCTAGGCAGACACCGACTTCAGCCACTGGCGCCCACCAACATGTAAACGCGCCAATTCCTTTTTGCTTGTCTTGTGTTGTCTAGGACTCTTAAGTAGAAACGTGCAGCCAATAACGTGGCGCCCATTGCTGCGGTGAGTCACAATAACAAATGATTACCAGCCCTAGAACAAGCAGCTTGATCCAACAGTCTTTTCCCCATTAGATCCCCGACGTAGATGTATCAGGCAGCAATGACGAGGCATTCGTTCCTCGTTCTAGCCTTTAGTATATGAAGCTCTCGCTGTCCGTTCACTTCAACTTTTTTTCTCAATCACACACACACACACACACATACACACACACACACACAGACACATACCGGCGTTCGACACGAGTTTGAGAGGAACAGAGCAGAGACCGAATTCAAGGTCTCGGCTTATGGTTTATTTTTGCTCTTTAAGTTCCCTGCTTCTCTCTTTCAGCTTGGTGAAGATGTCGTGTGCCATGCCAGCCGCGCAAAATGCCTCAACTGAGGCTCTGGGGCAGCTCACTGGTATCCCGATGGTGGACTCCTACCTTTCGGGCTTTTCCTTCATTTCGATGATTTTTACGCAATACCTGCATATGGATATCAGCGCCTATATCTCGCTCATTTTCGTGCTCGCTACAGTCGTCGCTACCATCAGATTGCGCGTGGAGACCGTGATGGAGAAGTTCCGGAGTTATTTTACCTCCACCATCGAAGTGCGCATGGACGACGAAGTGTTCAGCTACCTCATGTTCTGGGTGTCGCGCCAGAAGTTTTCACAAAAGTCGACGCGCGTTGTGGCCAGTACCAAAACAAACGCGAGCTATTATTACTACTCGAGTGACGAAGAAGAGTCCGAGGACGATGACGATGACGAGGGAGAATTGCTCAACGGGTCGAACGATTTCGATTCGTACTGGGAAAAGCGCGTTGGCAAGGACAAACTCAAGCCTCTTCGAATCACTCCTGCAGCGGGTGCACACGAATTCCGGTTCAGAAACTACAAAATCACTTTCACGCGCGAGCTCGACGAGAAACGCCCTAGTTGGGGAATAGCCCGTGAGACTTTGTACATTAGCTGCTTCGGCCGGAACCCGAATGTGCTAAAGGACCTCTTGCTAGAGGCGCAGAAGATGTATGTGGACCGTGACGGGGATCGGACTATTATCTATCGTGGAAATCGAAACTCGGACGCATGCTTTGACTGGACACGGTGTATGGCGCGGCCACCTCGGCCCTTGTCAACCGTTGTGTTGGACGAGGCCCAGAAGAATGCGTTTATTACGGACATTAAGGAATACCTGCACCCTTACACTCGTCGATGGTACTCTAACCGCGGAATTCCCTACCGTCGTGGCTACATGCTTCACGGTCCTCCAGGAACCGGAAAATCAAGTCTTTGTTTCGCTGCCGCCGGCGCAATGCATCTGAAAATCTATCTGGTCAGTCTCAACTCCAAGACTCTGACAGAAGATGCCTTGGCAACGCTTTTCCAAAGTCTGCCTCGTCGATGCATCGTTCTCTTGGAGGATGTGGATGCAGCCGGAGTAGCAAACAAGCGAGACTCTACCACTACGAACACAACCTCCGATAACTCTGACTCCAGCACATCATCGGATGAACCCAAGGGTAACTCTGGAAGCAAACCACGGAATCCTGATGAAGAGAAAAAGCCCGAGGATGGCAGCTCCGAAACCCCCGCTCACCAGGGCATCTCCCTTTCCGCACTTTTGAACATCATCGACGGTGTGGCCTCGAGCGAAGGTCGCATTCTGGTTATGACTACTAACCACATCGAGAAGCTTGACTCTGCACTCCTCCGTCCTGGCCGGGTTGACATGACCATTGCATTCAGCTACTCTGATCGGGAGACTATCCGAAACCTGTTCCTTGCCATTTACGCCCCTCTAGAATGCGAGATCATACCCTCACTGACAAAAAATAAGAAAGATAACCTCGACACCCCCAAAGAGAAAGGACACACATCTAAAGCATCATCTATCTCATCAAACCTCTCAAAAGCCCTTTCCGTCACGGGCTTCTCCAAGGACGAAATCCATGACATGGCCGAAGAGTTCGCTAACCGACTCCCCGGCGGCGAGTTCACACCTGCTGAGATTCAGGGGTATTTGCTTTTGCACAAGAAGAGCCCTCAGGATGCGATTGATGAGGCTGAGATGTGGGTGAGCCAAACTAGAGAGAAGAAGAAGAATGCCGCGACGTCTACTGGGGTTTAACGAAGATACGAGTTGCATGTAAAGGTGTTTATTTGTTTTTATGATCATGCGAATATTTTGCATATGTACATTGTTTAGAAGAAGAAGAATTGCATGAATCTCCACATTGTCTTATTATTTGTCCAGATGTCGTCAAACCCTAATTCCAAAAGAGGAAATTTTCGGGCTGAATAGCTAGAGTACCGGTTACATGAAGAGCGAGCAACTCTCAATATTATTAGTAATATACAGAAACTATCTACGACTGAAGGAGATATTCACATCCTTAGACGCTCTAAGCAAAGCGCTGGTGAATAGTACGTTGCATGATAGACTTTTCTGCTCCTGCATCCCTTATTTCCTCGCCCGAGCCGATTCCGTTGGAAATCACAAGTATCTTCAAACGACATCGGGCAGTGCGAATCATCTCCTCGAGGCCATCTTTTAAGGCGCCGCGTTGGTCATAATCGACAAAATTGCGACATCGGTCTGCTCTGTCGACGACAATGTACACAGAGTCGCTTTCTTCGAAAAACCGCACCACCCGCCGCGCGATATCGTATAGTGCGTCTGTTTTATCGTTATGTCCGTGTCTATAATTTTCCTCTGACGGAATCTTTTGTCGGTAGTTATGCATCTCAATCTTGAATGCATCGCGCTGCGACTCGTCTCGCAGAATTCCCTTTTCGCTTTGAATTAACTGAAGTAAAAGACTGGCAAGAACCTGGTATACCGTCGCTCCTTCATTTGGGGCGATATAGTATGCGAAATGGACAGAGTCAGTCTTGCGACAGTCATCGATCGTCTGCAGCGCGACCGAGGATAGCCAACATTGGGGAGACAAAGAGCCCTCGTCATTGTGTCCTGATAGCAACAGGAGGCAGGACTTCTCTGCAGTAGCCCATTGCTGGTAGATGTCACTGTTTATGAATCGATCCAGGTTCGCACCGCTCATCCGCTCCAAGATTCCTGCATAACTCTGCTGATCCATGTCAATGGCAGCACGGTATTTTTCGAGCTGTTTGTCAAGTAATTCTTGGCTGAAGCCTTCGAGTTGAAATGTCGTTCGGAAGCGATCAATTACCTCTTCACTGAAGCGATCTTGCAGTTCTGAAAATGACGAGGTTAGTATTTGGTGATCAATTGAGCTGAAAACTGAATGTCTGTTAAACGTACCTAGGAGCTTTCTATCCAATTCTGAAATCAGTCAGTTATAGCAATTTTTTATTCCCGCAGCCAGAGCGAATGTACCTTCGTTACTCCTTTTAATCTTATCGACATTTTTCGCTACCAGTTCCTCACCTAGCCGCCTTATGCCAACAATAGAGCTTTGAACCCGAGCAGCATTCGCTCCAAGACTTGTGTTCCCAGGTGCCAAAGCTTTGAGCCAGCGCCCTAGAAAAGCATTAGAGGTTTTGCAACGAGCTTTAAATCTAGCATGCGGGATACTTACGAGCACCACGCCCGTTGTAATATTTCACTGCTGATATACAAAATTCAATGAATGTTTGATAAGCATACATGATCTTTTTCTGCATCTCATGATCTAATGCATGGTTCTCGTCGTATATATTGTTGTATAGATCTATGGCCGGAAGCCTATCTCGAATTTCTTCGATAGTAGATGCAAGTTTTTGCTCAATGCCGTCTTTCTTTCGCGCGACCTTTATTTGTCCTTGTCAAGCTCGGAATAGATTTCGAAACGATCAAATGTTTATAGGCACTTACTACGAAAAGCAACGAAATAGTCGCAATAGCCAGTCCTCCATAACCAGGAGCACAGTCCTTGACAGTGTCGATCAAAGGAGAAAAGTCGTCCATGAAAGCCAAAGCAACGCTGGCTGAGGCCTGATAGTGCCGCACAAAGAGACCACAACCATGCTCATGATTTTCGTCAAAGCTGTTCTGCGCTGTGGTCAATCGTCCCCAGTACTCGCGAAATTCCTGGGTGGTTTTCACTTTCACTACCTCCTTCTCGGCATCCGAAAATTCTTTCCGGCGGAGAAAGCTGTCCAGTAATTTGGACTGCTCATTTTCCGACTGATCAAGAGATGTCCTATATGTATATATGTCAGTTAGCGTTTGAAAGCAACCCTGTCACCCTCCCCATACCGATTGTCATCATCATCTGGAGACTTTTGGGAAGGACTGATTTCCCCGGCCGCCATGAGAACTTCTACTCTCCACTATTAGAATAAAGACAAGTACTTTTTTTAAGTTCTGTCACATCGGAAGAACCATGGTTTCGACTAATTCTTAAATAAAACAGGCTACGCACCGCCCCCAACAGACGTATTAGTAAACCAATTAGGTTGTGTTTCAAATTAAACTAATAAACAAGCCCAACAAGACATTGGCCGCCACAGCGCAACACCCCGAGTCCGCTTTTCCTCGTGCAGACATAGCCTGTCAATATCATGCAGACACCTAATTATAGCAAATGCAGCCGATGTTTGCGAGTCGTGAAACTTCGTCAGGCGGAGAACGCGCGAGACTACATCCGTTACGGCGAGGCTGAAGGTACGTGCTTAAATCCCACATAGCCCATTGCATTGCCCCTCCATGTGCGACACCGCTATATTTTTATGATACAGATATTTTTAAGAGAGGATTGCGCTCAAGTAATATCGGTTTTCCACTATCTCAACATTTAACATGGTAAGCAGTTGTACATATGCATGACATTGAGTTCAAATATTAAACATCGCTAGTCTCTCGAAGAGAAGATTGCCAGTCTGGAAGAGAAAATCGCTGAACTAAAGGAAGAGCTCAGCAAACAAGCCGAAGGTTCAGAGACGAAAGAAACGCCGACTGAGACTACAAGTGCCGAAAAGGAACCGGAAACCGAAAAGGTCGGTGGCCTACTCCTTCGGTTGAAGCAGTCGAGAATACTAATAACATCACGACAAGACGCAGCCTCAGTCCCTCTCTCGGATTGTCATCAACAGGCTTAACAAGGAAGGAATACGCGAAGACTTTGAACAAAATGAGAAGCCACAGGAAACCTCGTCGACCCAGGTAAAAGGTTATGCATTCACGCTGCGTAAATGTATCGAGTATGATCCAAGGGAAAACTATAGCGAAATTGAAATCGAAAGCCTACCTCTATGGAACCTGCTAAAAGAACTCTTTCGCCAACTTCCATACCATACATTTCGTGGCAGCCCTCAGATTCTGACTTCCCCTTACGAAGCCATTGTTCTTAACTGGGACCGACTACTGGAAACTGTCAAGGATTCCTCTATCGACGAAGATGTCAGAAAAAGCCTGCAAGCCCTACTTGATGCAATCCAACATGGGTCAGGCGATCATAAACTAGATGAATACTTCAAGAACCGCACGGCAAACATGGAGCAGAATATGATCACGTTTCAGACACTGTGGACACTCTTCCCGCCCGGAAGTCTTATTTATGGCAAACTTTTTCAAGGACAGGATCAAGTGTTCATTGTTGAGGATAACATGGGGCCATGGACAGATGATCAAAAGTTTTTTCTGCGATGCTGGACCTATGATTGGGATGGGTCGCACTTCCAACGGCTGCCGCTGAAACTGGAATTCAAACACTTTGAGGAAAGCAAACCCATTGATTCACTTTCATTTTATCCGTTAAAATTCCATCCAGATCCGGAAGGACTCAAAAGAAAACTTATTGTCCGCGGGAAGGAGTATCGGCGTTTTTGTACCGCCAACCTGGGATCGCAGATGTTTGCCTATGACGGTCGAGCCATCTTAGTGAAAAGAGGCTTGTCTAGCATGCACGGCAATGAAACGGAATACGTTGACGATGAGCTCTCAATAGACGTTTACAATACAGAAAAACTACCCTCAGGTGGTGCCGGTGTCGGATCTGTGTACGTGAAAGATCGAGTTATGGTTGATTTTCAATCGTATTTCGAATACGGGCGCCGGGATGCCCTCTTGGGTGATAAGAGCCCGGAATGGGGCCCTCTTGAGTGCCAATGCCCTGCTTGCCAGGGAAACGATGATCTCATGGCTCTATATCGGATTAGGTTCGACCGAGCCAATCCTGATGGACGGAATTGGGAGCCAGAGCAGTATTTACTTTGTCCACCCCGAGTTTTTGGATATGTACTGCGGGAGAAGCAATGGGCCCAACTTCAGGTTGATTGTCTCAAAGATATCGTCCTAGATAACAGCACTTCTTGGTCGGAGGGACTAAAGCTGGCACAAGAAAGAACAAAAAATTTCATTTATGATCTCGTCACTGGACACGGAAAACCAACAGATGGCGATGACGGATTAGAGGTGCAAGACATCGTTGAACGGAAAGGGAAGGGTTTGGTCATTCTTCTATACGGTATGTACAAACCAGCTGCTTATCTTAACCAACCATCTGTTAAGTCTCCATTCTACAAACATATCGCTGACTCGGATTTAGGTCCGCCTGGGGTTGGAAAGACGTCAACAGCCGAGACTGTAGCCATCAAGGCTGGGAAGCCGCTTTTTGCAATCAGCGTGGCTGATGTGGGTACTTCGGCGAAACATGTCGAGTCCAATTTACGCAGAATATTCACCCTGGCTACTACCTGGCAAGCCATTTTACTCATGTAAGTTGGCCAGTAAAATATTTCTGTCAAGCCATAAAACTCACTACTCACGCCTTTCAAGTGATGAAGCGGATGTATTTTTACAGAGTCGGTCATTGGGAGTTACCCATGGCGGAAACATTGAGAGGAATGCGCTGGTTTCTGGTATAGCTCCTAGATCTACTGTTCATGGTTTGTTGGCTGAGCTAATATCATATTTTTAGTATTCCTTCGCGTCCTAGAGTATTACCAAGGTGAAAAGCCACCATGCTGGTTTTTATGCTTTTTCCAATAGGAATTACAACTGACAAAACAACAGGAATTCTGATGTTAACCACCAATCAAATTGCCCAATTTGATGTTGCCGTACACTCGCGCATTCACGTTGCCATCAAGTATCGCGAGTTGGACGAGTCTCGTGCAATGGCGATCTTTAAGAATTTCCTCGACCCTCTTGATCGAAAGGGTAAAGTTAAAGACATGTACCAGATTGAACAGTGGCTTCAACGAGAGATCCATCGTATTGGTTTCGATGGCCGACAGATTCGGAACGTTGTTACATCAGCATTATCTCTTGCTCGAGCTCGCGGGTACAGACAGTTGGAGAGGGACCATCTCTCCGAGGTGGTGGACAATGTGCACGACTTTAAGCTGGAGTTTATCCGGCAGTATGAAAACTACAAAACGCAACAGCAGGGACTTTTCTCAGCCAGTTAATGAAGGCCTGGAGCTTGTTCGGAACGACGCCCGCAGTATAGATAGGAGCATTATACTATCTTATTTATTTCTAAATTATAAAGAGATGTTTTTGCTTGACGCATATGATATGTTCTTTGAAAAAGAAGTGTGTAGCATGAATAAAATTTGAAATTAAATCTACATATGTAGCTGTTTTCCGATGTTAATATACACGTTGACACCATTGAAGTTATTGATGTTTATATCAAGCTTAAACGAGATCCGGCGATCAATCGATGCCGTTACGTCAACGGCGTATACGAGTGCGTACATATATCACAATTTTTCCAGCTTCTTCAATGTTGCATATGTAGATACTGACCGATCAATGATGTCAATTCTTCTCTTAAATTATGTACCTTATAACTTAAATGTACACAGTCAACTGTTCTATGCAACATGAAGTCTAGATCAGTTGATTCCAATGCCACCCACTCCATTTGAAATGGTCATGTCCACGTAAAGAACAAGTCCACGAAGAGTAATAGCCAATATTCGAATTCAATGTTAATGAGATCTACTAGAAGGCATGCCTTTCAGACTTCACGTATGTAGATCGGCCCCGCCTTAATTCAAGACCAGTTGACTCATTAGCACGCAGTGGGCATCTTAGGCCCCTAGATGACTGGTCTCTTAATTCTAAGGATTGTCCAGGTAGAACTGAGTTTCTATCCGCAAACCGGCACCGGCTTAGCACGCTGATGACTGCATGCGTCACCCTCTGGCCGCAGCCAGCGAGATCTACATGGGAGATCGAGCGGTGGGGCCCCACATTGCCTTTCCGGGAAATCCTGTTCTTTTAACGAATCTACAAACAACACTACTGACAGGATTCTCGTATTCAACAGTTCCATTTTACTTGTAAAGAGAGTCCATAAATAAGACACCACAGTACCATAAAAAAAATCTTCCGTATTAAACAGAAGAATCTGGGTGTTCGTGGTCCGGTGGGGCCCATGCCGCGAACGGTTCCAGGCTTGGTGGCTTGCGCTGATATCCACCACGCAGCAGATTGTACGTGGTTATGCTATATAATTTTCATAATTAAACAATTGACAGATATTAGCATGATGGAGAAAGATGACGATGTTTTAATGGATATAGTTTGCTGACGAGGTCGACGAGTAGCCAGCCAATTTAATATTTGCCGCCCTCCTTGCGTCAGCTGTGTTTACGATAGTCCATCTTGTACCTGCATTTGGTCAACAATCACAATATAAGCAGCTGAGTGCGATATAAAACCATCATGACATAGAATTCTCTGATGCTACGAACATCAAAGACGACTTTGACTTTGCCCTAAACAGCATTGATGTTTCTCAATAAACGTACATCTCAACGTGTAAAACCCAACCAAGCCGTATACATTCTCCGCAACTGGAAAAGATCTTCCAAGCAGAAGAACTCCCGTCTGCATCATAATTATGCCAATACGAAGGAGAAAAAATAGAAGAAGAGAGAGGAAAAAAAATATATATAGAAAACCTGTTTGTTATAAGAAAATTGACCTCGTTTTATCAAGAGTAAAACAGGTCTTCCTACCAGTTGACATGGATAACAATGGCCCACAGAAAAAACTCCTTGCTGGAACAGCGTGGGATAGATTATACTATGGCTTGGCGCCCCCGCGCAGTGGATACAGGCACAGCTTAGTTAAAATTAAGCAGGGTCAACTGGATGCTTTCGGATAAGATAGCCACATGCATCTCGAGCAACTGTCCAATAAACGTGTCCAAAGATCCTCCTTTGATACGTCTTTTGAGTCTTGGCTTCTGCGGCATGCGTAGGCTCCGCGGTCTACGGATGATCTAGAAAGGGCTGTTCCGTACTCATTAGAGTCGCATATCCCCTGGCCCACCCTTGTACTCCTGCATAACACTAGAGAGCCCTTTTTAATATTCTACGTAGCAACCGCACGACTCTGGAATCGATGTTCGCAATAGGATGATCAAAAACCACTACTTTATGGATCAATCGATACTACCTTGGGTACTTGCAAACACGCTGGAGAGACGATCAGTTTCCACAGACGTATTGTAGGCCGCACGCTTGCATGTGCATAGGTGTATGTAAACCTAATGCGGAAACCTGGGATAAGTCCTCGCCAACCCTACGTTTCAACGCAAGGATGTTACCAGACAGCCCTCACGCAGGAACAGCCGGGGCTGTGGTTCTGGGCACCTCCCGGTGTAACCGAACCCGTGTGCGTACGTCTCGTACATATAGACATCTACTTACGCAGAGATCATCATCTTAAAAGAAAACCTTTTTCTCGTGCTGATCATTCATTCCACATCGTGGCAGCTTGTCCTTTTTGCCTTTGTGCTTTGCCTCACACATTCGTTTTCTGTTTCTTTGTTTCTTTGCAACTAAAAGTTTAATTGCTTCTACTATACTTAATATTTCTTTTCTTCTAGAATGCTTTCATTCTCTCGTTTTGCTGTCCTCGGACTCAGCCTCATTCCAGCCGTCTTCTCTTCGCCGTTGTATCGACCAAGCAAACGAGGCGGTGCTATCACACTCGCTCTAAACACTGATTTCCCCGATCCCGCATTTGTTCAGCACACCGACGGATCGTGGTATGCTTTCGGCACCAATAGCAATGGCAAGCGCATTCAAGTCGCTCATTCAACCGACTTCGAGTCTTGGACTCTACTCGAAGACGAGGCCCTTCCAACACTGTCTGGGTGGGAGACGGAGGTGAACCACTGGGCCCCGGATGTGATTCGTCGGGTATGCGACCTTCCCTCACCCTTCTCTTCCTAGTCACACAAATTAACAGATACTCAGTCGGATGGCAAATACGTCATGTATTATTCCGCCGAATACCAGGGCGGCAACGGCCACCACTGCATCGGAATCGCTCTTGGCGGCGATAACCCCGTCGGCCCCTACATTCCAGTCTCAAACAGCCCATTCGCATGCCCTCTCGACCAAGGTGGTGCGATCGACGCGGCCGGGTTCCAAGACGAAGACGGTTCTCGCTATGTCGTCTACAAGGTGGATGGAAACGGCGGCGACTGCGTTAATGGTGGTACTCCCGGCACTTCAACACCGATTATGCTCCAGCCCGTGCAAGATGATGGAATTACCTCTGTGGGAAATCCAACAAAGATCCTAGACCGCGATGAATCGGAAGGCCCTCTTGTTGAAGCGCCGTACCTGACCAAGACGAAGGATGGAAAGTACGCTCTATTCTATTCAAGCCACTGCTTCAACGACCCCAACTACGATATACGTTATGCCACTGCGGACAGTGTCACTGGACCATATACCAAGGCTGGCTTCTCGCTGGTATATACCGGTGATCAGTTGTATGGTCCTGGTGGCGCGACCGTTAATGCCGAGGGGAAAATGCTGTTCCACGGCTGGTGCAATAACAACTCTATGAGGTGCATGTACGCCGCGAATGTCGATCTCGACCACGAAAAGATTGCTCTTTCGTAGCAACGAACTCTCTTTTATTTCATTTTGTTTCTGCTTTCGTGTTTTTATTCAGTACATATGCCTTCACATATAGGTGTCGTATAATTTGACCATAGACTTTGCTGAACAGTTTCGTTGTGCCGATTAAATAAAAGCTTTTGAAAATTCTTCAACATTCAAACCCATTCGCAGAACTATATCCTTCACAGTCAAGTATCTAGCCCCCACACTCCCAAAGGGTCTGGAGTTCCTGAATTGACCCTTGTTTTTTGCACATTTTTCACTCGTCTCACTAGCGTCCCGACGCAAATTGGCCCAATTAGCGTGCAGATTGAAATTGCCCAAATGATGACTAGATATATCTCAGAAGATGACGATGTAGACGATTCTGATTCCTGCGCTGAGAAGATCCCTTGACTTTCAGCAAGCGAGGCAATGAGATAGCCAACTTCACCACGAGCAATCATCGCTAACCCGAGAATGGTCGGTGGGTAGAGGGATTTCGGTTTCGTCGGAAGCGAAGACTTATTTTCCCGTTGAGGTGTAGGCAAGCTTGTATCTCGTTTTGTAGGAGAAGTCGATTCGTGTGTATCTTCTTCTTGCTGATTTGTCATGGAATTGGAGGCTGGTTGGCATTTCAGTTCCAAATGAGGCTGCTTTCGCTTTGCTTTGCGCTTTCCTTTGTCTCTCGGGAGAATTTTGGTTGGGCGTAAAAACGCCGCAAATTTCTTGAGTATAGTAACAAGGTTCGGTATCAAGACCGGTGAGAATCGCACAAGCCATAACCCGGTGACCAATTTTCCGAAGGCCATCAAAATAGAGTAAACAATTCCACGCCAAACGATACTTCCTCTAAACATTTCGGTAATTGGAATAGCGAAACCGATTGAAGCCTATAAGAAATTAGCAGGTGATTCGGTAATAATCGAAGTTAATAGACGACATACAAAAAACAACGGAATAAGAATTCGATGGACCGGTTCTTGGAAGTATTTTTTGTAGATCAGCTGTCCAGTTGGTATTTGAGATAACGAAGTCTCCCGACTAGGAGGTGATTCCGGTAAAGTAATTTGCTCGTTGCTGTTTCCTAAAGGATCTACTTGTTGAGATGCCTGCTCTTGCGATGTAGTAGAAGCCGACCGAGTCTTCACACAATCGGTAATGGATGCATCAGACCAGGAAATAATTGTCCCCGCGAGATATGCGGCAAAAAGACTTGAAGTTCCAGCATAAGTGGCAGCAGAAACAATACCAACCAAAACACAGGTGTGGGCGACAAACGCAAATTGGTTGGTGCGTGTAAAGCTTGGAAATTTGCATTTGGCTTCAAACGCCTTTCTGAGTAAGGGACCAAGACAAAACGCACACAACAGAAAGACAAATATGGCAAATCCAATCGAAACTAACAGAGGGCGAATTACAGTTACGGCACTGAAAGACGAAGAGGATGGGCTACTGCCGCCAAGATTCGATATAATCTGAACCATGACCAGGCCGACAACATCGTCCAGCATTGCAGCTGCTGTGGTCACTGTACCAAGTCGTGTTGTAATTAGCTGCGTAGTTGACAGTATGGTGAACGTCGTTCCGAGACTTGTCGCAGAGAGGGCAGCGCCAGCGGCAAAGGCCTGAAGGGGGGTCGCCGATGCCAAATCTCTGAGAACAAATGACAGTGCTATGGGAACACTGATACCTGTGAGAGCAACAGATAGAGAGAGGTGAATATTTGCTCTTAGCGATTTTATCGATGTCGACAGGCCGCCTATAATGACCATCAGCTAGGGGATCGTGGTAGCAGAAGATGTTGAGTGATTAGTGACCTTCATACACCAGCATAAGTAGCCCAAGGTAACCCAGCTGCTGGATGACAGTTTCAGTATCTCGATGAAGCCATTGCGCTCCGGGGGTACCCCAGAGAATGCCGATGAACAACTGACCGATCAACCCACAGTACAGGAACTTGTCAAGAAAGCTGTTGATGAGGTTCAAAGCGAGGAGTAAGCCGGCGAGATTGAGAGCGGTCGAGATTCCAGGCTCTTCGTATGCAAGAGCTGCCTGAGAGTGTGCCATTATTTCTGTTTGGTTGTTGAATGAAGCTTGAAATGTTCGATAGGAAGAACGGGAACAGGTTCCGCTATGTCAATAGTAATAGCAATCGACAACGGGCAGTGAGGGGTTGAACTGTAGCGAACTCCATTAAGATAGTTATAGTAAATTGCTTGTCCGGATGAACAATATACGGGCTGGTATAGATATCTTGAAGATGTTTGTAAACGTCAAACCAAGGTGAGAACAACGTTGGATAAAGTCAACGGAACGGTGTGGGGCAGTAGAATAGTCGCCGCTGATTGGACGATATGCCTCGGTGACGTATGTTTAACAAGATAACACTACGGAGTATATACGGAAATTGGAACAGTATAGAGAGCAAGGAAAATAAATACGAATGAATACGAATTTACAAGACCTCGGCTATTACTTAAACGTGCTTTTAACCGAAAGCTGTTGACACGTCATTGTCAAGTCATGCGTTTTGGCCCCACTTCAAATCAAAGACGAGGCTGAAGTAGACAACGTTGAAGCACATCTGGCGTATCCAGCCGCAACATAAAAAAAAGCAAAAAAAATGGCACTGTCTATATCAAATATCGTGAAGATCAGTCCCGAGATACAGCTCGCTCAGGCAATATCCGAATATGAGGCCATTCTACTGGGCGACGAGAAAGCATCTCTTCGTCAGTTCAGAGCCCGAGAGATCCACCGAGCGCTATTGATGTGGTTCGGTTGACAGGCGAGATCGACCGTACGTCGCAGAGCCGTCGAAAGTGTGTTGGAACGCGCTTCTCCTGTGTCCTTCAAGCCATTCAGTCATTCGCTGCTCTTGGAGATGTCGTTGTTGGAACTGAGCGATGACTAAGGTCGAGCGATGCACACAGGCTATTTTTCATTTCATATCTACATGCCATTATTTTTTAAATACGATGGAAGGAAGTTTCAAGAGTGTGCAATATGTAGTTTTTTTTTTTTTAAGCCAGTCTACAAGAAATCAGCATAAAGCACTCCGCAAGACATGAATTACGGCCATGGTTTCGATTGGTGCCCACCTCCCTTGCGTGATGGGCACCGAGAAACCCCGCTGGGCCTTTTTGAGATGTGCTGCACTAACCAGAACTGGTCTAGTGCTCCGGGCAGTGAGCTAGGATGAGCAGTGATACTAGATATCGAAGCGATGCTTCGATACGGGAAGATATATAAGGACGCTCGTTTACCATAATGTATCTAGCTAATTGTGTTTTATTCACTCAACAGCATATGAATATTACTCTTCAACAATCTTGGCAGCCTATGATTGCGATAGAACTCTACTTCACCTTAAAATTGCCTTGCACAACGTTCCCGCTTGCCCCCCGTTAACAGAATATCCACCCCGATTCACATCTTGGTGATGAGTTGTTGAACTGATTGACAAGACGACATTAGACGACATCGTCTTCGCCCACATAAATAAGCGATCAACGCTCCGTTTGAAATTCGTGATACTACTTATCATCCGGCATGTCCAGTGCTACTCCATCGAGGTTTTTTAACTCGTTGATAGCCTCTGCAGGGAGTCTGCAGCCTTCATGTCAGAAACTTTCTTGAAAATGGGCAGAACGTACATACTCCCCAGCGAAGATGATGGGAGGAAAACTTCTAGCGGCAGGGTGCTGTGATGTTCCAGTAAACTTCTCCAAAATACTTGAAGCCTATCAGCAGTGTAACTAGAAACCAGAATATATTGTAGTAGTTTCGCACCTGTCAACTGTCTCTCGCTGGTTTTGCCACTCTTCGGGTCCCGCAAAATGAATTATAACTACCTAGATAATCACCAATTAGTATTGCTCGATATAAGGAAGCTTTGTGGCTTTTTTGACTATGTATATCGAACCTGGGTACTCATGCTGTAGTCTTCAAGAAGTCAGACTCTTCTAGTGGTATGAATGTAGGACTTCTCTTGAATCACGAACAGTCCAAGTGGCTCTTTAAGTATACATCGAGGGCCCCTCCACTAACTCTACCCCTCGTATACAGCAAATCGTATCAATAAGTCAACATAGTGTGGGCTCTTTGAGCGTCACCTTGCAATCGTGGGAGTAGCTGACTTTTGGTTTGCCGATCAGTACTATTGCGCAATAAAAGTCAAAGTGCATGACTGGCTGAAGAGTCGCACGCACATCGCTCGTTCTATTGGTGCGAGACATTCTAGGGTGGCGATGTGCATATGTGGCGGGCCTTGAGTGGTTTTTCTCATCAAGGTTCAATGGACGGCCAAGCGAGCGTAGTTACGATTGATTTAGCCTCGCAGGACAGACTTGCCTCAAAATTATATAAAAATTTTACTAGAGAGCACTTGGCTCATAGGCAGCAACTTAAAATTGACGAATAACAAATATTAAGATCTTTCAAAAAATTAACGAAAAGAACCCTAAAGACGGTGTGGTGTGTAAATGGGTCGGAAACATGATGAGGGATAGATGCCTAGTTTGTGATCTATCAACTCCGTTGCTTGCAGCCAGCATGGGATCTACAGGCATCCACAGGCTTCCCGAGCCTAGTCGTCTAGAACTTTGGTTCTGATTGGCCAACCCAAACCCACCATCTCCAGCCTGGGCCGGATTTGGCCGGGTGGGTATTGGCAGTCCAGATATAGATATGATTGGTGATTCTAACGGTTTATAGCACGTTCTGTGGTTGAACTCATACGAGTAGACAGGCTAGTAATTACTCTATCCTAAAGAGAGTAGGTGTAAGGCAAGGATTAACAGTAAAACCTCGATGATATCTCGTCTTCTACAGGTAATTTTAATGCATGGAGGTCTTCTATATCTGTTTCTATGCTCATATATTTTTTCAAGGCTTTCATTGCTAATGTATGTGAATATTGAATATCCACCGCCGCCAGTAAAAATTAAATTACTTCCAGATTGAGTGCTGTGCAGATTTCCAGCCAGCCATCAAACCAAAGATGCGATGAAGTGGCTGTGATTATGAAGCTGAAACTATGTAGATCCTTCTATTTTTGGCTAAGTTCTTACACTGATCATCAAATTGCAGGGGATGAGAACCTTTAATCAACCTATTATAAAACTAATATATTTTGTAACTATGTTTTGGAACTAATCAAATTAGTGGTTGTAGGTAAGTGAAAGCCATCTGGGTACATTTGTCTGGTCATCGACTTCTCCGAGGCTGAGCCACACATGACCAAATACATATACTTGATGCGTTTCCAGGGCGGGCCGAATTTTGATCAGGCAGAAATGGTGTTAGAATTACGTGTGCGACGGCTGGAAAGTGTGGAGACTCAGCTTGCCAACTTGGCATTAGTTCGTCTCTGAGATGAAGGGACATAGCCATAGGTTCGCCTGGAACTGATAACACCACGTATGCCAATTGAAGAGGTATAAAAGGATATAATGTGGAGCTGAAAACATCAGTGTTGGTATCGTAGTATTAATACCCCTCTAACCCCTCTAACCCATCTTCCACCTCGAGCATTTATCTGACACTCCTAAATAATAACTCATTTCGCAGCCCCTCCTCGCCAAAATGGTCGACGCAATTGATGTTCCATTTGATGCGTCCAAATTCGCATTTCGGACAAATTTTGATGGCCTCACTGTTACCAACAACTCTATTTCACCTCGCCTTGAGGTTGCAAAAAAAAACTACCAGGATGCCCTCACAGAGTTCGAATCTCAGGACAAAGAGGCACGAGGAGGATACAAGGACGAGAAGGATGGAGGCTCCACGTCTGATAACTTTAAAACTTGGGTAACCCAGAATGTAAGTCCATGCTAATTTGTTCAGTATCGCAAGTCAGTAAAGAAAGTATGTCTTAACTTTCTACTATAGTATCCCTCCTGGGTTCAGGCAAGGAGGGACCTGGAAAGCAAAAGTGCCCAATTGAGCCAAGTTGCAACGGTTGCCTTTGGGCCGGCTTACCAGGAAAAACTCCAAAAGGAGCACGCAGCTTTCCTTGGGGCAGCACACCTGGCGGGTCATTCCCCCGACTTCTTCTAACCCCAAGTTCTGCAATCAGACCAAAGGGCTCGATAAAAAGAGTTATCTGATATTCTACGGTTAGAAAAACTCAATACTATTCAAACCAATATTTATGAGCAGTAATCAATATTTTCAAGTTCTAGGCCTCTAACCATGCATAGTCGCGAAGCCTAGGACTTCTCTTTCCTTACAAATTGACTTATAGAACCAGTCACCTAGAGTAGCTCTAAGGATCTTATTGCTTATATAGCGGTCCTAGAATACGGTGCCTCAGGAATGAGATCCCAGGATGCGGATTTCCCTACAGCCCAGCTAGCTGTGTGGCATCGGATGTATCGCCCTATGGGGCATGCGTCGTCCGGGGGCTCTGTATACATGTATTTTTGAATGGTCCATATAGCAATTAGGCTGGTAAAGTCGTTTAAACATGACTCAAGTTATCGACTTTTGAGTTGGAAGAATTGAACTTCAACCACGAAACTCAACTACTCAAGCAAAAATTGAACACCGTCAAGCAAATCTTTCTCCCATGCTCTAGATACGGGCAAGTCTGGACAAGTTGTCAAAAATCAATGCGGTAAACCAGGATAGACAAATTTTTTCGTAATTGTCCCATTCTGGCTCAAGATATCCGCGAAGAAAAATTCCTCATTGCGTCGAGGATCCCAGCCGCAGATATAAAAGACAGCTTTCCGGGCCAAGTGAGCATGTGATTTGAATAAGAGAGGCGAAAGTCAGAGGTCATCTGGAGGAGCTCCGTATTTTGCTGTGTATTTCGATTATTAACAGATATTCATAGATGCAAAAAGAAACATCGCATACCAGCGAAGTAGTCGATGGACTTTCTTGTTAGCCCCGGGGCGTCGTTAATTTCATCAACGCTCAAGATGCGATCTCGATACTCCGCCGGTCGAACATCTGGATGGCAGAAGCTTCCAGCTAAAAAAAAGAAGTCCCATCAAAGGTGGCTGTATGCCGTTGTCTCTGGCTAAATGAGAAATGCCAGCTGTGAAGTTAGCGCCAGCTGATGTACCCCCGAGTAGGAAACCTTTTGCTAAGTCGGCTTTGATCTTGTTCTGA
Source organism: Talaromyces sp. P118-02 (assembly GCA_037040535.1). Taxonomy (NCBI): domain Eukaryota; kingdom Fungi; phylum Ascomycota; class Eurotiomycetes; order Eurotiales; family Trichocomaceae; genus Talaromyces; species Talaromyces sp. P118-02. The sequence goes on from JAXQGY010000497.1 coordinate 154,776, forward strand.
TTTTCTGGCAGTGTGACCTGTAGGGTTTTTGGTTAGAGACTTGTTTTACATGCCATAACGAGATCCATAGTGTTCAGGAAAACCTATTCATACCCATTTCACAACATCGAAGCTATCCTCAAAACCAACTGGGAACTTGTGCTCAGGCGCAAGGCGATACTCCACACTCAATACCATCACTGGTATCTGAGCCACCACCGCCCGACATGAAGCATCATCTGTTTCTAGTCCTCCTGTCATATAACCTCCACCGTGAAGGTATATCAGCGTCGGTAAACCGTGGTTACGTAAACTGGATTGCCGATATGAACGAACTGCTATTGGATAGTCATCACGCGCAGGAATTTTGAATTCGGCCACGTCTAGACCTTCCTCTTGGTTAATTGAAGGTTATCCCGAGTCATGCGCAGAGTGCGAGTGTTGGGAGGCAAGTTGTTAGGGAACTACATCATATTGTTAGTAGAGAGGAGAAAGAGACCTCTGGGGGCTGTATCTTACATGTGCCCATTCGGGATGTGGCACGGCGAGATTCCGGTATTCGGCCATTTTTTGGTTAAAGTTCTGATCAATTGTGTGATTGATTTTACAAAAGAGTAGACAAGTGCTTTTGGTTTTCCAGACGAGAGTGCTTATAAAAGGCGGGCTTGGTCCAAAGATTAGATTAATCTGACAAGTCTAATATTGCCTGGCACATATTCAGTTGGGGCCCTTTCTGTCTTATTCGACCAACAAATTGACCCCAATCTCCACAGATCGACTTTCCCTGCCCGATTAGGAAAATGATCTCATTGTCACTATTTTTGATCGCGTCCGCGAAATACACCGCGGGCTTAGTACATCCCAAGGAGAGATGCAATTCGTGGCCTGAACTAGCACGGGCAAAGCCCAGAGACATAAGTCTTGAGGGGTATCATTGTACTAAGAAGTATGAAAAAAAAATGCTACAACAAAAATGAAACAGCCCGTCAACTGTAAAAAAGCAAATAACTCCGTTGTTCCTGTATCCGAGTAATATATCACGCCTCTGGAGGCTTGTTGTCTTCTTTGGCGCCCCACAACTGGCCAAACCAATCCTTGATAGAGTTCAGTGTTTCTTTGACTTCATCAAAGAACGATTCGTCCGATGGGTCAGCGTCACCGTCTTCACCATTGTCGCTATTCGTACTGTGTCCATCGTCTGCACCCGTGTCTGGTTCAGGCTCAGGCTCAGGCTCAGGTTCCGGTTCCGGTTCAGCGACTGTGGGAACATCGGGCGTTGGTGTTTCAAAAGGGACAGTCGGCAGCGGGGCAGTCGTGGATGCAGGCAGCTCTGGGCCTGTTGTTTTCGGTGGGTCTTCAGGGCTCTCTAATTCCGGCGCGTCTTCATCACTATGGAGACCGACAACTTGTAACGGAAGATGGAGCGTTCCATTGTTGGGCAGCGGTTCTAAGCCAATTGATTCGCAGAGCAAGTTGTAGACCTCGATGTTTTCTAAGTATCATGTTAGCATTCTCTGATGTAGATGTGGTTCAGAATATGTCTTACGAAAGGACTCCACCCGACTATTGGGGGGATGGGGAAATGCAGGGCCGCGCGCCACAAAGATTGCTCGCATCAGCGGATGTTCGTTATCATAACCGTGAATGCCTCGTGGGTTGTAGACGATTTCTTTCTCCATCGCTTCTTTCGCATCAAAGTCGGGGCGCTCAACAACAGCCCAGCCAGTCTTGGGGATCACCCACAGAGGCGCAATGCGGTCGTTGTTTGTAAAGTGATATCTCTCTGGCATAGTCTCCTTAGTGTAGACATCAATGCCATCGGAGAAGTTTTTTGCTCGTTCGGCTAACTGGGTTTTCAAAACTTCCAAGTCCTCGGGCCGCTTCGGTCGTAGTCCCCTAAGCGGCCAGCCGTCGATATGTTCAACCAAATCAATATCTATGAGATCTTCCAGCTGGATAGTGCGCTTGTAAGATGTGGTAGCCATACCATGATCCGAAACGACCACAATATTGACAATGTCCGTTAAATTCCGGGCCTCAAGCCCGTGCAGGATATCAGCTAGCATGCTGTCGGCATTGGAGATGACGTCTCGAATCTCGGTGCTGTTTGGGCCGTATTTGTGCCCTGCAGTATCGACATTTGGTACGTACGTAGCTATAAACTGAGGGCGAAGCTTTTCTGTACCAGGTTCGCTTTCTTCTCCGGGCAAGTCTAGAAATTCCATGAGTCTGTCCACTTTTCGTGACAGCAACTCAGAGCCGTTGAATTTGTCATAAAATGTCGGGTCAATTTGACCAATGTGCGCTTCCGACCCAGGCCACATGTGTATGGCAGTGCGCATGCCTCTCTTTTCGGCAGTTGTCCAAATAGGCTCTGCCGTCCACCAGACCGGATTCGTTGAGGACTCCGGGGTAACTTGGAAAGTCTCATGCATGTTTGGGTCGTAAAAATCGTTGGCAACCATTCCGTGGCTCTCAGGATGCAAGCCAGTCACCAGAGTGAAATGGTTTGGAAACGTGACGCTGGGGAAACTTGGATTCATATATTTTGGCGAAACCCCCGAGGCAATAAACGAATTCAGCGTCGGCGTTAGGCCCCTGTTGAGAAAGTCTGCTCGAAACCCATCCAGAGAAACAATTATAGTGGTCGGTCCGAAGAGAGCGGTTCCGTTGGAGAGAAGGGTGGTGGCGGGCTTGGACGTTCGAACATCGCCAGATGCCTTGTAGGCGCCTAAAAGAAGGATGAAAAAGAGAACAGTTATGGCAGAAAATATCAGTGTGAGCCGCACACATTTGCCTTTTGTAGACTTTAAGCAAAGTTAGTATCGAGTTGGACGGCCATGCTGCTGTCTTCTTACCCGTCTAGATTGCCAGTCATCCATCCCTTTCTCATCCAAATCCAACGAATCGATGCTGTCATTGTCCGATCGGTCCTGGAATCCTTCTTCCATTTCAAACATGAGATCGCCCTCCTGATGTGGTTTCCCCTGTACGCTCGCCTTCCTTTCCCGCCGCCGACTCCGGTCTCTTTTGCCTATCCGCACAGGACCGACAGTAGGGCTGAAAATTCTCCGTATCCCGTCAGCTGGGCTACTCCTGACTAGAAGCTTCTCCATTTCTTCCTCTTCCTCCAGCACTGTCTTATCATGGCGGGCAAGCTCTAACGTCGATCGTTTCGCGCGCAGGAACTCGTCGTCCTCGGAGTCGGATTCTTGGTCGGAGAGCGACCGGGGAGACGCGACGTCGTCATCGTAGGCAGATGGGGAAAGCAAGTCGGATGTTGAACGCCCTCTTAGAGGAGGCATGGCGGCAAGGTTCCGTCTGCTTCCTGGCGTTCCCAAAGGTCGACTTCGGTGGTGATGGTCGATGGTCCTCCGGGAGACTGAGTTGCGAGTCATTCGGAGATAAGGAGGCGCTTGGGCCAATACACTACGAAACGGTAATTTTCCACATATCCGCCATATTTACGAGGTATTTTGTTACCGCACGTTATTTTCCATACAAGATGTGTTTATAATGTAAGAATTCACCAAACAAACCTAAATAAAACCTACGCTGTTTGTCTTGTCTCCTCTATTTTAGATACATATGTATATTTTTGAGTTTTTTCGGAGCTATAACACTTATCAGAGACATTTGCCCCCCTGGTATTTTCCCGACATCACTTGATAATGAATATTTGGCCAGCCAGGTGATGAACAACTTGTAAAATCAGGACCCATGAGATGCTTAAGATGGCCGACCGACTTTAGTACCTCCAGAAGAACCACCGTGCTAACTTTCCTAGATGCGAAAGCCAGCTATATATTCGATCCAATCTACCCTCTCTTTCTTGTCGTTTCCCGGCACAGTTTTGCGACTCCATGCAGCCATAGGGGGACTCTTGTCTCCAGCGGGCATATAAAGCGGCCCCTCTCGCTGCTGCAAACGTAGGGTCGACAATTGTTTTTATTGCGACATTATCCACCGTCAATCCAGCCAGGCTTTCTCGAAGAACACGTAGAAATTCTGGGTGTGTTCCATTATCCCCGAGTAGTAATAAGTCGGTGAACGGTTTATCCGTGGAGTCCAGAATTTGTTGTGCAGTGTCTTCGATGTAACTGCCAACCCGAGCCCAGAACTCATCTGGAGAAGTAGAATTGTTGATACCTGCCAGGCCATAGCTCACATTTGTCGCTGTCAGTAAGGGAGGACGGGAATAATGGAACGGAGAAATGATATAGCCTCCTGAAAGGCTAAGTGCATCCTGCGTCAAGCTGGCAGCCAGGACGACATGTGGTTGCATGTCCTCTTCTTCATACCAGCACATAAAAAGATTTTTGTAATCCTGGCAAAGCCCTTGGCCATAAGCAGCAAATGTGGCATGTGCTTGACTTAGACTGCTGGGGTATTGGCCCGCCTGTATCCCAGTGGGCAGATCAAACCACGACCGTAGCCCGGCATATTTTAGGGCATCGCCAAAATCTTCAGATCGTAGGCCTGTAAGGCTTGGAGGGCGAGTGACAACAACGTGGTCGATATATGGATGCGGTGGTGACAAAACCGATATGGTCTCATCTCGGAGAGCAATGAGCATGGTACTGAGGATTTCGACCTCCTTGCTCGCTGGTCGGCCAAGCTGCCTATTGATAAAACGACGCCATTTCTCGAAATACTGGAGTGGAGGTGGGGATTTCGCATTCACGTAACTGGTAAGTAAGGACCTGTAGTCTGAAGTGGCTTCAACCTTGTCCACATTGATTACAGAGCCGTTTATTAAATGAGCAACAGACGCCCTCCACATTTGTAGTTAGATACCTTCTTCAAATGTCGAATCCGACAAAGATTGCACCAGATATACTCACCCGTACGATAACGTGAGATCGATTCCGATACCAGGAGCAGTATATACCTCTTCATAGAGACACTGTGAGCAAGTTGGCATCGGGCACCTTGGTCGGGTGCCAGCACCAACAAGAGTCGGTATAGCAGCGAGCCATAGATGCGAAAGCCTCATTTTTCTTAAGAATCACACGTTAGGAAGGGCCGAAAAAATCAGCATCCGAAGGACACAGTTCTGATGGAAGCCATCAACAGTATGAATAAAGAGGGGGTGGCGGGTGAGTTGTCTTACCTGTGAAAGAAAGCAGCCTCGCCGTCGCTAGCGGAGACGAGAGGATGTCTGAACAATGCCCGATGCAATGTACTAGCAATTACTGCCAAAAATATAATTAGATCAATAACCAGGAAATATGATAGAAGAAAGTGTGAGGGTGTGGATGAGGAAGGTGTGAATGACGAAGATTGGTCCCCCGGGAAGGCAACCAAAAGCCTTGTTCGTTAGCCAGTCTCGCTAATGCGCCTCGGGGGTTCACCTCGGTGCCAGGTTGGTACTCTAGAAGAAACTTAATTAGCTGTCTGGGAAGATAATCAACCTGTGCATTTCTATTGCCGGGGTTTCGGACGAATATTTAGTTGCAGATAAGAGGCTCTTGTAAGTTGATTAATATTGCTCATGAATCTACTATTCTACGCACGAGACGAGAATAGATAGTCCTTGTGGCTTTTTTTCAAAAAAAAAGGCTTAGAATTACACGCAGTGAGGTACTAAACGAAGAGAAACACTAGTTCGCGATTGTTACTAGGTTAGTGAGATTTATTGTGGATGAGAATCCCTGCTCAAAGATGGTACTGGTTAAACCCCCAAGTCTTACCACAAATACCCCTTGATATTTTCTTCTTTTTCTATTTTTAAATCAAAAATCAAAGATCAAAAGTCAATGGATCAATAAACAAGAATGATAGCTGTGATGAGATCTTGTTTTCTTCGTATGTGATTATGACTGCGTGAATAATCCTATCCACCACTTAGCTAAGTTATTACTGCCGCTCTAGACATTATTTGCGGCGCTGCTCTTGGGTGGCTAGAATTGGCGAAGGAAAAGCTAGTTATGCATAGAATTCACGATTATACTCGCCGGTTTTGGGCGCTGCTCTCAGGTGACCAATATTTGCCAACGAAGGCGCTCGTATATTTGAAGCCAATACAATTTCCGCTAGATTCCGGATCTTCGTTTATTCAGAGGCTGTATCACAATATAACAGCGATACTTTTGTGTTCTTTGATTCTATATGTTTCTTTTTTCCCTGAAAAGAAAACACATTACTTCAGAGTTGTAGTCGTTTTAGAGGTAAACGACATGGAGATCAAATCGTTTAGTGTTGTAGCTCAGTAGATTCACAACTCTTTCTACTTCAACGTTTAGATTGTAGAAAAGTAGTATTATTGCTTTTTTCATCTTTCCTCTTAGCTTGAAGCCACCAAAGGGCATCTAGAATGGATACTTCCCGAAAAGCCGACCAAGAATGAAGTGCAAGACCACTGCACAACATGCAGCAAAGGATACCGGATACTATCTTCGTCTTTTTAATGCACTATAAATGAGGCACACTCGCACTAGCAGTACGAGGCCTGAAACCCGCTAAAATGAGGACTCATTCTGAGCCGAGGATGTTCACAATTACCAAGCCCAACTGCACCTCATGGCCGAAGACAAGGAACATTGAAAAATTATTTGATTGTATACTATTTATATCACATAATGTATTCATACTGTATTTATTAATATAAAGCATCTAAGAGTTTTTATTGGAAAGCCACCAATCATAGTCTTTATACATTTTTCGATGTTGGCTATAGGCCAGCGGGCTGTGGTATGTTGTACAATTTCAGTATAAACTGAATATCCATTTCTCTGACAGACCGAAAGTAATATATGGCTTTTGCAGATACCAAGCAGTCTGTACTGTAAATTTTACTTGTCGAGCTTTCAGCCTTTGACCGTAGTCTTCTTTCTAATCTTACTAAAACCTACTGTGGACGCTAATGCAAAATACTAGTAAAAGAGGCGTTAATACTTGCAGATATTACCATCTACAATAGTTCATTACCGTATGGCAGCTAACCACACATTGCCCTGTTATGTTGGGCGTTTACCAAATAAAAACACTGAGCCTAATCTGCATCAAAAATATCGGACAAAAAAGGGCAACTTAAATCCCATATTCATCTTCGATGCGACCCCCGAGATACCAATTATATTTTTATAACCTGGCCTTGTAGGGCCTCTAAGTATTATATTATGAAACTGGTCGAATTGTTCTCGCAGTCCTCCGTATTCTGTCAAGATTCAACCACCCTCATAGTATATGCATATATCAATTGATAGCTTCCAGGCATGTCTTTCCGTCCCCTGTCCTGAACGTCAGGGGCACCAGTTATCCACAGGCTATCCACAAAAGGGCTTTCCGGAGCCCATCAACACACAGAACCAAATTCTATTGAAATTACATGTTTACCTGTTAAATACACAATTGCAATTGTAAGCCCACACAGAATATGCAATATATAAGATCATTATCAATTGATTCAGTCCAAATGTTAGCCAGTACTTCATTGTTTTTAGTTTCAAGTTCTAATGGATTTAGTACAAGCAGCATTTTATTTTACAAAAGATGATGATCATAGTAATGGCAATAAGAGTCTAGAAATTATCAACTACATACGGTCCTCCGTCCATTCGAGTCAGAGAAGTTGATTCGAGTCAATTTGTTTGGGCTCATGGAAAGACACCCAAACCCCATCTCCTGGTGACAGAATAATATCTGCTTTTAGACTGGGGTTACCACCATCTATGTGCTGCATATGACTCTCAACCCTCTCAAAGCGCTGGAACAACCTACACAGCACATATGACATTTCCATCAGAGCGAATCGCTGACCGGTACAAAGCCGTGGCCCTGCACTGAACGGGATATAGTCATGAGCGCTGGGATGCCAGTGCAGCCAACGATCGGGACTAAAAATGGCAGGGTCTGCAAATTTCTCCGAAGTAGCCAGATATAGATCTCGACGACGATGTAAAATCAGAGTCGAGTAAGCGATCTTTGTATTTTTCAACACGGCAATAGGTTCACTCCCATCAGACCCGCCGCCGTGTGGCAGAGTGGTATCCTCTAGCGCAATTCGCACATTGTATGGAACTGCGGGATAGATACGCAAAGTTTCGTTCAACACTGCCTTGAGATACGGCATGTTCTTGAGTTGGTCGTATGTCGGCGCATCGGATCCGACCGTCTGTAGAATCTCACGGCGTAATGCCGCAACTGCTTCAGGGTGGCGACTTAGTTCATATAGAGCCCAAGAGAGCGTAGCTGCTGTTGTGTCTCTGCCAGCAAGTAGAACACCAACAATCTGATCGCGGAGCATTGTAGGGTCGCGCGTGAACCCAGCAATTGCCTCAAGAAAGGTGTACTTGTTGCCAGATTGGGACTTTTGCTGTGCTTCCTGTGGGGATAGCCTCAGTGCACGACGCACGTGTTTGTGAATGAATCCGTTCATGACCTTGAGACTATCTCGAAAGGACTTCTTTGACATAAATTTGCTAAAATGGCGGCTTCTGACAAAAATGGTTTGCATACGCTGGACTTCGTCGAATGCATGAGCAAATTCTTGTCTTGGTGTGCTGGATCATATGGATGTCAGTGATCAAGTTTCCATATCGAGAAAGTAGCGAACAAACACTTACGTGAGCGATTGGACGTCTTGTCCCAGTAAAAAGTCGGTTGAAACATCGAATGTAAACCGATAGAGCAGATCACGTATATCTATAGCCTTTCCTTGTGACATGGGCGTCTCCTCCGCGTGCTTGGAATCCAGTGGTGAGCCTCCAGCGTCAAGCACTCGGAACAAATTCTGCATATGGGCTTCAAAGCATTGCAAGTCACTAAGACGGTCTCGAGTGAACTGCGGCCGAATCAACTTTCGACTCGCGGACCATCTCTCTCCATCAGTCGCAAAGATGCTATTGCCGAGAAAGTCTTTCCACATAGCATGAAAGGCGGCGCCCTTGCCAAAGTCGCTGAATTGAGTGGCAAGCATTGCCTTGATATTTCCTGGATCCGCTGTGAAGATAGTTCTCTCGTTCATGATGCGAGTCTCAACTGTCCACCGGCCGCTGGCCCCAAAGATATTATCCCTCCAGAATTCAAAGTTTTTCTGCGCCTTGACTGCCTTGACCATGCTGTACAAGAAACCGATACCCAAAGGTAACTTGGATTGGATTTGGTGGCCATATTTGCCAAGCCTCCTGATATTTCTGTCCTCTCTAACACGAGCAAGTACTTTGAAAAGTATGCACAAAATTACTAGGGAACAAAAAGCAACCGTAGGCGAGAACCTCGACACAGCTATGTTAAGGACACTCATGGCGTGAAGTAAAATATTGCCGTACGGAAAGTGTTTTCACTAACTTGATCCATACGGTTACAAGTCTTAAATCACTGTATGTTTTCCAGTGACAATCTTTAAGGCTATTTTCTCCAATAAATTTTGTAATATCTGGAACCAGAAGAATTGGTGGCCTGATCGGTGATCATCGGATAAGCCATACGAGGACTTCTCCGGCACAAGTCACCGATGTTTTCCGAGCTTATCACTGATGATAATACGAGCAAATTATTCCGATGGTAAAACCAGCTTATCAATTGATTATTTTAATTTTCAAGCCGATTTAGGTATTCGGGCCATTGAAATGCTCCTGTGGAGGAACGCTACCCTACGAATGGTTCAACAAAATACCCTTCTTGATCACCATTTGGTTATGATTTTTATTGGTTAAAGAGTAAACCATCGAATAATACCGTGTAAGCAGCAATCGGCGTAAAATGCCGCTGAATGATCCTATACTCGTATTAGTAATAGCTATGAAAGAGAGCAATGCATCGAGCGTTTATTGGTGAAGGAAATGCAGAATACGAAAAGCAAAAATTTATTTCCACAAGTCTCCTTAAACAACCACTAATTCAAGTACGGCCGATTTGGTCTTTTCATCCTCAGCGATGCTTGACAGTTCAAACCCTGCGCGCCGGGCTAGTTCTCCAAAATTTCCTTTATTACGCCGTTTACCACCAAAATTTAACATCCAAACGTCAATAGCGGCCAATTTTAATGGTGGTTCGTCAGGAAGAAGATTTTCTGAGATGAGAACCTTGGAGTCGGGAGCGCAAGCGTCACGAATGCTGCGAAGAATCTGGACAACTTCTGCATCCGACCAATCATTCAGCACTCGCCGAATGTAGTAAACTAGAGCACCTGGAATATGTCAGTAAATGATAGAAGAGATGATTTAAAAAGAAAATTTGGTAATGAACCTTTTACGGGTTGTTCCCCAAACAGATCGATTGGCACCTTTTTGACAGCCTCCAGAGTACCGGTTGCTAGTTTCGCTTCGTCGATGACTTTCTCTTGATCCTCAAGAACACATTGTCCAGGGATAATACTTGGGAATGCTTCGAGAATAGCTTGAAGAGCTTGCCCTTTACCTCCGCTGACGTCCACAAACAAGGTCCTGTCTCTGGCCTTGGGGCGTTTTCCATACTCCCCAATCCATGAGAAGTCATACATGCCCAGGATTGGCATCTCGCCCATGCTCAAAGCCATAGTGGCATTGAAATCAGACGATCTTTTGGGCATGAGATCAAAGATTTCGTAAACTGATTTGTCTGGATAGCCGGAACCAAAGCCAAATGGCGACTTGCTTGAGCATTGAGGCTCTTGCATGCCGTTGATGTCAAAATACTCGGGCCATTTGACTGCAGAGGTCAAGAAAGTGTCGAAAATGTGCGGATACCATAGCTGAGCTCTTCTCTCGGTGAAATACTTTGAAGTGGGTGTGTGATGTACGTATCCCGGAGACAAAGATGTGAAAATGCGGCTGGAGATGAGAAAATTGACAAGCCTTTCTAGCAGGTTGAATTCAATGCCAGTTTTTGTTGCTAGATCAGCAATCGAAATTCCTTCATCAGGAATTTCGTCAAACACGCGTTTTTCGACAAATAGTCTCATGACGCCTAGTTCGACAATTTGATAAAGATAGCCAAACACGGGTGTTGGTACCTCATGGCAACGACAGGGTAGGGTGGGTGGCATCGTCGTGGATTGCGTGGTTGCAGGTGCAGACATGAGGTTCCCCATCGTAGTCAACAATCAGAAAGTGCTAAAATGAATCAATTAAATTGATAGCTAAGTCACAGTTTCCATGAGGGATCAGACATATATCTTGGATAATACTTTGTCATGGATATACATCATTCTGTGACCCCGGAATTACCCCGGACCCACATCGGCATCGGAGTGCGTATTCGTATTTATAGATCCCAAATTCCGAGATTTCCGAGGCACCGAATAGGGCAAGTTAACCTAACCCTAACTGCCATGCGTGGATGCAATACATTGCAGTCAGCATTCAGAAGCCACTGGCAGCGCTTTGTCTTCAAAATTAGCTTCTTAAGTGTTGTGAGAGCAATATAGTAATAATGGCTGAACATTGGTTGAATTGTGAGGTCTGTCTACTTGACTAGCTACCCAGAGGATACACAATCTTGGCGCCTGATACTTTCTTTGCTCTCAAGTCCTCCAGTCCCTGTTGTATATTTTCCAGTCCTCCATCCCGAATCTGCATTGGATGTGGCTTAATGAGCCCCTTTTCCAACAGTTGATTCAAAGTGGCTGTCCATTCAGCACCGAACTGAGCCAAGTCATCATCCTGTTTGCGATAATGAGGTTCGGGCCAGGCGACTTCTTGACCTAATAATGAGGGACCCATGACCCAATCTGGAGAAACAACCTTTCGAGTCTGGGCGACGGCGGCGGAAAAGGGCTCCAGGGACGTGTATTTGCCACCGGCTCGTCCGATGACCTTATAGCAGAACTGCATGCTGTTTGTTGTGGATATACAGTCAAGAGCGTAGCGCAGTCCATTCTTGGTGTACTTTTTGATTTTATCCATGCTGTCAGGATCGTTGTAATCAAAAACGTCCACGGCCCCATAACTCTTGACCAGCTCAAAGTTATGCGGAGAGCAAGTAGTAATGGGGATGTGACCGGCCTCTCGAAGAAGCTGTAGACTGGCAGTTCCGCATGATGATGAACCACCGTACACGAGAATGCAGAGTGGCTTTGGCGCTGGCTCAAGTGGCCTTCCTGGAATGCCCAGGCTTCGAAAGAGGGCGAGTCCCGACGTCAAGAAGCTGATACCGAGCGTCGCTCCTTGCTCAAAACTAATGCTGGGTGGCAGCTTCAGCAGAATCCATTCGACAGCTGCTGTATACTCTGCAAATGCTCCGATGGTAGGATCTGCCGGATTCATCCCCACGACAGCACTGCACACACGATCTCCTACTTTGAGGCCACATTTGGTAGCTTCTGGTCCCAGCTCTTCCACAACTCCCGCGAAGTCGAAGCCCGCCACAGCATTGGGGGTGACGTAGGGACCGACCAGCTTGGAGTCAACGGGGCTGACTGAAACCGCTTTGGTTCTGATCAATACTCGTTCGCGGGCTATGGCGGGGATTGGCGCGTCGTGCACGAGTCTGCTTCCTCCGTCTGTTGTCCCTATCCATGCAGACTGGATATTTTGCGTCCTTGACGGCATTTTGAGAAACAAGTGAACAGACGAAGGTAATAATAAGGCTGAGTTTTATGAGAAACAGTCGTGGTAGAAAGTGATATCAATGAGTCGGCTTTTTTCTGTCACTTCCCCATGCTATGGGAAGCGGTATTCGTTTTTATCTGATTAAAGTAATCGTAGTACAGGGATTAACATAAATCCCGAATGTAATGTGGGGTCACATTCTCCGAATATTCCTGCGGCAAATTCCGATAATACGATAGCATCGCAATTGCTGAAAAATAGGTCACGAAGAATGGGGTCGTCATCAATTGATTACTCTGGAGCTCTATACATGTAAGAATGGCTGCATGTTGGAACTCATACACTTTTCATGGAAGTGGTGTTTTCGTTTTAATTTATGTGGTCAAGTGGTATAGATGTATGTATTTGCAATAAATATGTAACCGAGTCGATTTAGTAAACTATTTGACCACTGACCCCAAGCCCTTCACAAGTTTCCCCTGCAAGTCCACCGCAAACATGCTCTACGAAGCCAGAATTGCCGCCCTTAGGCCCAATAGGTAGGGACCAGATCTTGGTCTGATGTCGGACCGTAAAGGTCCATCTGCGTCCCGCATTACCGGCCTCGACAAAAGTCAAATCATAACCGGTGCTTTTATCATGGAACTCGGCTGAAAGAGCACCGGTGTTGCTGTCGTGGACCTTAGACATGACGAGGGTGTCTTGAGATATGCCTTGCTCGTCTGGGCTGCCACAACGTTGAGGAGCGCACACTAATTTGCCTTGATGAAAAAGTCTTGCGATTGGCCATTGCTGCTTTCCCAGTTCTTCTGTAGATACGAGTCGAATAATCTGTATAACATAGGGTCCAAGGAAAGCGCGCATAAAGTATGACTCGGATTGAATGGACAGCCATAGCTTCTCACCCCAGTATCTGTCAAAGCCTCCATGACCGTCGGAAAAGGAAATCTGTCTCGTAGTGCCGTCGTCTGGGAAGTGGAAAGTCATGTCCGAAGTCATATCAGCCCTTCCAACTGGTCGCATGTAGCTTACGTACGGACCGAGACTGGGCGAAGTGCTCAGCCCCGAATCTCCTGGCTGGCCTTGAAAGCTGGCTTTTCCTGTGGCAACTCCTGGGATGCAAACAACAACGTCAATTTTGTTATCAATCTTGTGGTAGGTGAATGAAACATTGGTACTGTCGTCGGCCGTCTTCCAGACACTGGTAATGTCGCCTGATGCCGTAGATTCTTCAAAGATGGACTCCGGTAAAGCCAATGCTTTGTACCAATTCCTGCCATCGGGCCACACTGCAATGATTTGTACTCTCCAACCGCCTCCCATTTTTTTGTTGAAGGCGGCGCGCTGGAATCCAAACATGACGCCAGCTCCATCGTGGTTGATGCCCTCGCAGCACCAAATCTCCCATGTGCGGTCGTTGATATTCGACGAATACTTGGGGAAAATGTTGTTTTCACCAGGCACATGGGCACTGGCACTCACTTCACCTGGTATGATGGCATTTTCAATGTTAAAATGGGAAATGCGTTTTGTCATTTTGTTCCCCATTGGACTGTCAACAGAAACGTCAGAGTTGAGGGCGGCTGTGTAGAATGTAACAAGCTTTTTAGCGGTCGTCTTGGCTAAGGAACAATGCCATTGCACTTTATGGGTCCTGTCACTGTTTTGTCGGTACCCATCGTCAATACCACCCCGGGTTATGAGAGCGTTGCCCCCGAAAGATGCCGAATCTTGGGCAACCTCGTCGATCTCGGAGCGTCCGCACCCACTTTATCTGCCGAACCCTAACGACTCCACATGTTGGTCATCTACACCAGCCCCTGTTTTCCATTTTCCGTGGTCGGAGAAAGGAAGAACACGCCGCAACAAGGAGACCGATGTTGTATAGTCTCGAGCACTATTTTCCTTGGAGCTGTATTAGACATAAGCTGTGCATTCCAGCCCCAATGTACAGTGGGGGGCCGAAGGTTTGAATCCAATGCGAAAAGAAGTCCTCAGTTCTTGCTACTTTACTATTTATCTATCATTTTTTTAATAAAGAAAAGCTATTGCTAAGGAATTTTAACACCAATATAAAAAGAAAATTAAATTAATATTAAATAAAGCATATATGTCAGTTAGTAAGATGAGATATATCTTTTAGAAAGTAATATACCGTGCTAGTGTTAGCGTTGGATTCAAATAATTAACACCTGGGTGTAGCTGTTGATCGCTCAATGCCAGTTTCGGACCGATATACGTACTGCGTTCCAACATTGATGACGCTTCTAGCCTTGTGCGCTACACGAATGATACCTTTTGGCGCAAGCGCTCCGAACCATTCAACAATCCATCCGTATAAATCTCCATATTGTTAATCTCTCTGCTTATAGATGCCTCGTATTATGAGCTAGCTTCCATTATACTCGTATCCAGTCTTCTCGTACTCGAAAATTCGGCTCCGAAGTTGTTAGCTGGCTCTATTTAGCCTACTGGCCAGCCATGCTTGCCATGTGTCTTGTTAAAACCTTTTGAATTCAACTCGTCACAATTCTAGGCTTCAACTTCTTTGATTATCGCAGTCTACACTACATATTTCACTGTTTTATATATACTTATACTTGTACTTTTATGTGAGCGAAGCTACATGTACTTTGCTTTGCTCGATTACGCCATAGTCAATACCGCTCCCAACCACCACCCACCATGTCACATTCCGATCAAGACGAGCTCATCGCAGTCATTGGCACTGGCTGCCGGTTTCCGGGAGGTTGTGATTCTCCTTCAAAACTCTGGGACCTACTGAAGGCCCCGCGTGATGTGCTCCGCGAAATCCCTCGCGAGCGCTTCGACGCGAAGGCTTGGTATCACCCGGATAACAAGCACCATGGAACAAGCAACGTGCGAAGCGCGTATCTCTTGGACCAGGACCCTGCTGCATTTGATAATGAATTCTTCAATATTCAGTCCAGTGAGGCAGAAGCCGTGGACCCGCAGCAGAGGATCCTATTGGAAACAGTATATGATTCTCTCTGCGAAGCCGGCTGTACCATTGAAGGACTGCGAGGGTCCAACACAGCCGTTTATGTCGGACTTATGTGCGATGACTGGTCGGCCATTGTTACCAAAGACACAGAGGTGTTCCCCCAATATGCAGCCACTGGAACAAGTCGCAGCGTCATGTCGAACCGCGTTTCCTACTTTTTCGACTGGCATGGCCCGTCCATGACCATTGACACTGCCTGCTCGTCTAGCTTGGTTGCTGTACACCAAGCAATACACACCTTAAAGAGTGGCGAATCAAATGTTGCCATTGCTGCTGGAGCCAATTTGATTCTATCACCAGGTATACCCCAATTTCACCGAGTATGTACATGAATTCGGCTAATTGGGAATCTCCTACAGATATGTTTATTGCAGAAAGCAATCTTTCCATGTTGTCCGTAGCTGGGCGCTCACGCATGTGGGACAGAGACGTTGATGGTTATGCTCGTGGCGAAGGCATCGCAGCAGTCGTCTTGAAGCGTCTCAGTGATGCTGTTCGAGATAACGATCAGATTGAATGCGTCATTCGCGCCACCAGCGTCAACCAGGATGGAAAGACAGCCGGCTTGACCATGCCCAGCGGCACAGCACAAGCTGCCTTGATACGTAGCACATATGCTCGAGCTGGTCTTGACATTTCCAATCCCCGGGATCGACCACAGTTCTTCCACGCCCACGGAACAGGCACAGCCGCCGGCGACCCTCAGGAAGCCAGGGCCATCCACGAAGCCTTCTATTCAGGTACCCCACGCAATACTGATAAGCTGTACGTTGGATCGGTAAAGACGGTCATTGGCCACACAGAAGGCACCGCTGGCCTTGCCAGCTTGATCAGCACGTCGTTGGCAATGCGCCACAAAACCATCCCACCCAACATGCACTTCAATAACTTGAACCCCCGCCTCAAGCCCTACTACCGTAACCTCAAAGTGCCTACCAAAGCGTATCCTTGGCCAGAGCCAGCTCCGGGGCAGCCGCGAAGGGCCAGTGTGAATAGCTTTGGCTTTGGTGGCACAAACGCGCACGCAATCATTGAGGAGTACCTACCATCTCAGACACGAGATCTAGCCGAGCATACCACAGCTGTATCGCTG
This sequence comes from Talaromyces sp. P118-02, assembly GCA_037040535.1. NCBI lineage: Eukaryota > Fungi > Ascomycota > Eurotiomycetes > Eurotiales > Trichocomaceae > Talaromyces > Talaromyces sp. P118-02. The sequence continues at coordinate 171,346 of JAXQGY010000497.1, forward strand.
CTGACCCCTCTGGTGTTCTCAGCATCTTCTGAAATTTCATTGAGGTCTCTGCTAGCGTCATACTCGGCCTATCTCAAAGAAAATCCGACAATATACTTGCAAAGTTTTGCGTACACTTTACAAGCCCGACGTTCAACTATGCCGCACCGAGTAGCAATCACTTGCAACACCACATCAGAATTAATTTCAACTATAGATGGCATTCTATCTGGGCAGGAAAACAGTACGATTGCTGTGCGCCAACTTTCCAAGCCAACGCCAAAGGTTTTGGCTGTCTTCACTGGACAGGGAGCTCAATGGGCTCGCATGGGAGCCAAACTCGTCGAAACGTCACCGTTTGTATCCAAAAGATTGAAAGAACTAGATGAAGCGTTGGCCACTTCTGCTGCTGGAAATTCGCCACAATGGACTTTGTCCGAGATGATTGTAGCCGGTCCCGCATTGTCTCGCGTGGCCGAGGCTGCCATCTCACAACCCCTATGTACTGCAGTACAAATTGTATTGGTAGACTTGTTGCGCCAGGCTGGTGTGAGGATCGATGCTGTTGTTGGTCACTCTTCTGGAGAAATTGGTGCTGCGTACGCGTCCGGACTTTATACAGCTAGAGATGCGATCCGAGCTGCTTACTACAGAGGCCTCTATTCCTCGTTAGCCAAGTCCCCCAACGGTGGTAAAGGCTCCATGATGGCTGTAAGCACCACTCATCAGGATGCAATTGAGTTCTGCGAGCTGGAAACATTTGAAGGACGACTTCAAGTGGCCGCGGTTAACTCATTCGACAGCATTACTCTTTCTGGCGATGCGGACGCTGTCGCCGAAGCCTGTGAAGTTTACCAAGACGAAGGCGCATTCGCGCGACAGCTCAAGGTCGACACGGCATACCACTCGTCACACGTTTTGCCTTGCTCCAAGCCCTATCTCGAAGCCATGATAAGTGCAGGGCGTGAGGCTCTTCCCAAAGCACCTTCAGATGCTCTACCTTGGCCAACTTGGTACTCAAGTGTACGAGATGGGCAGGAAATGACCAGGGAAGACGTTCAACCGCAATACTGGGTAGATAACATGGCAAAACCTGTACTGTTTAGTACAGCAGTGGAGGCAGCATGCTCTGACAAGGGGCTTTTCGACTTGATAATTGAGGTTGGGCCCCATCCAGCTCTTCAGAAGCCTTGCCTCGATACAGTTGAGGAGACTGCGGGAGCGCGCCCACCCTACGTCGGACTTCTTGGCCGAGGCAAAGATGATGTCTCTGCATTTTCCAAGGCTCTCGGATTCATTTGGACTCAGCTTGGTCCGCAGTCGGTTGCCTTTGACAATGTTGAGCGAGCCGCGTCTGAATCACCAGTTGTACCACGGGAGCTGTTGAAGGATCTGCCCCAATACCCATTCGACCATTCTTCCAAATTCCTTTCTCTATCCCGCGTGTCAGGATTCTACAACAGATCACATATCGCAACACACCCACTGCTAGGAAAGCGATGTTATGATCGTGAAACCAATCTCTGCATCCAATGGCGCAACATACTCAGCCTCAAGGAAGTGCCTTGGCTGACAGGCCATCAGATTCAGGGGCTGACTGTCTTCCCGGCGGCAGGATTTGTCTCTATGGCAATTGAGGCCATAGTTGCGTTGGCCAAGGATAGCACCATTGGTCTCTTGTCTCTCGAAAATGTCAACATCGGCCGCGCTATGGCTTTCCAAGACGACTCGTCCCGAGTTGAGGTACTTTTCGACATGAGAATCATCGCTCAGACCCCTCATGAGATTGCTGCAGAGTGGGCATCCTATTCTGGTGACCCGCATGACATCAAAACGGTGCTCACACTCAACGCTTCAGGAGTAGTTCGAGCAACCTTGTCGGAGAACAATGCCAGTGCAGAACCAGATGTACTGCCAGCTCTTGATGTGATTGATAACAAAGATCTTTCTCCTGTCGACACTGAGCGCTTCTACAAATTTCTGAGGAAGCTTGGGTACAACTACTCTTGGCCCTTCTACGGAACAAAGAGTATCCAACGTAAGGCAGGCTATAGCACAGGCATGCTTGAAGACCAATCTGGCGATGAATGGCAGGACCAACTCTTGGTCCACCCGGGTATGATTGATACAGCCCTGCAGACTGCATTTGCCGCTTTCTGCTGCCCTGGAGACGAGAGACTGTGGTCACTGCATGTGCCAACTCGCTTCAAGTCTCTTTTAATCAACCCATTCTTCACTGCCAGGGGCATAGGGAAACAGCGGATGTTGAAATTCGTTTCTACGGCTGCAGCTGTGAAGCAGGGTAAGATTGCTGCCGAGCTTTACTTGCAATCCGAGCACCAAGGACAATCACACACATTTCTACAAGCTGAGGGATTGGAGATTGTTCCTCTTGCTGCAGCTGTTCCTGACAACGATACCGTCTTATTCTCAAGATTTGACTATAAGTTGGCTTGTGCAGACGGTGAAACGGCTGCTATCTTGGATACTCCGCTTAGTCAAGATGCAATCGACGATGTCATTAATGCAGAAAGGGTTGCCTTTTATCATCTTTACAACGTTGTTAAATCCATCACTCCAGGAGAGGAAGCAAGTGCCCTGCCACACTACCAACAATTCCTTTCATGGGCGCGAAACGTTGTGGAGAACGTACTGAGAGGTGACAACAAGTATGTCCCTGCCAGTGCAGCTCAAGACTCTGCGAGTGACATTGCATCCCTCCTCACTGGGTAAGTTTACCTTTCCCCCCTGAAAAAACTACCTGAATGTAGCATATTATTAACATTAAGATTGCCTTTTAGATTTGACAAGAATGGGGAGGTTAGCCTGGCGGAAGCTACTGGGAAGAACCTCGTCAGTGCTATTCGTACCTCTTCAACTGTTTTCCAAACCGAAGATCGTAACCTGCCAGCTGAACTCTACGAAAAGGCAATTGGTTTCGATACCGGCAATCAATGCTTGGCCAATATGATTGTTTCCATCTCTCACCGTTATCCTCGCATGAACATTCTCGAAGTTGGATCACAAGTTGGTAGCTCAACAGAAGCGATTCTTTCACAGCTCGACACGGCCTTCGACACATACACTTATACAAACATTTCTGATGATTCATTTGGTGCCGCGGAAGAACATTTTGCAGCGTACGGTGATCGTATCAACTTCAAGACTCTCGACATAACCCAGAGCCCTGCCTCTCAGGGATTCGCTCTAGGAGAGTACGACCTCGTTGTTGCGTCCAATGTTATTTCCTCAAGCTCTGATATGACCGAGTCCTTGACTAATCTCCGTGCTCTTCTCAAACCTGGCGGATTTGCCGTCATTCTGGAGCCTGTTGACAATGACTGCCTTCGACTTGGACTGGCCTTAGGTTGTATGCCCGATCAAAGCCCACTGCTTGGCTTACCGCAATGGAACAGTTTACTTAGTGAGACTGGTTTCTCTGGCACGGACACGATATCTCCTCGATCTCATGGTGCTGTTCCCGGTGTAGTATTCTGCACACAGGCAATTGATGATCGGATCAAGATGTTGCGCTCTCCTCTTAGCAACATTAGCTGCCTACCAGGCCTTGAAGCACCAGAGTTAGCTATTATTGGCCGAGGTGAGAGCTCTGAGCTGCAGAATCTGTGTGGTGAATTATCAGATTTACTTTCCTCTGCTTTCCCCAAAGTAACCTTTGTCAATTCCGTGGAACAGGTGACTGCCGAAACTATCCCTACTACCAGTGCAGTCATCATGCTTGCAGAACTTGGCGAATCTCCCTGGGCAAACTTAAACCCTGTGAAGCTTGAGGGTATCAAGAACATTTATCGACAAGCCAGAAACTTGCTGTGGGTAACTAGTGGAGCTGACTCCAAGGATCCATATTCGAATATCAGTTTGGGTATCGGACGTGCCATGCAATTTGAGTATCCTCATCTCAGCCTTCAAGCACTAGACGTGGATACTATCAGCGAAAATACTTCGAAGATCATCGCTGAACATTTATTGCGGCTGGGGACCCTTAGCACATGGAAAGAAGATCCTGAGCAACCGACGATGCTGTGGTCTATGGAACCCGAGGTCTGGATTAAGGACGACATGCCAATCATTCCTAGATTGTATCCGTACACACCGGGCAATGATCGATACAACACAACTCGTCGTGCTGTCCGTAATCAGGTCGTTCCAAGAGACACACATCTTGCTTTGACAAATGACAATGGCGCCTGGGAAGTTCAAGTGACATCACCTCTCCATCAAGCGCCTAAAACTCCCTATGCCACGGATACAAAGCAAGTGCGCGTAACAGATGTGCTGCTGTCGACGTTGGGCATTATTCCTGGAACTATGTTGATGCTTTGCACGGGCCAAGATACCTCCACTGGCGAAGCTCTTCTTGCTCTTAGCCCAATTGCGGAGACATTGGTCCAAGTACCTCGTTCGTGGACAACTGGTATCGATAATACTGAGCCACGCGATGCGCTCGGCGCTGTGGCTGCTAACATCGTGGCCAAGCTTATGGCTAAATCTGCTTTTAGAGGTGATGTACTGATCGTTCACGATCCTCATCCAGCAGTTGCCCATGAGTTGGCGATAATTGCTAATAAAGGAGCATTCACGATTCATTTCACGACCGCCTCAGCCCAAGTCGGTATCGACCAAGGTTGGCACCACATTGGATCAAGATTCTCGGCCAGCAAGGTCTTGGACCTTTTACCGATCAATGCGAACAAGCTTCTGGACATGTCCCAGTATTCGGCGGATGGCATTAGTGCACATATTTTGTCGTCTTTGCCTCGTGGCTGCCGGGTAGTAGATATGTCGCATATCATGGGCAATACAACTGAGCTCCAGTCATGGGTGTCAGAAGACGAGGTAGCAACTGTGTTGCAAGGATCTGTGACCGAGGTTCTGGGGTCAGATAGGTACACATATCTCGTCAATAATGTGCCCCTTGTCTCCCTGGAAAGCATATCTGAACCGAATCATCATGCAAGCTTCGCCATCGCCGATTGTTCTGTCCCTGCTGTTACAGCCAGGGTTCGTGCAGTTGACGATGGTATTATCTTCCGCGGTGACAAGACATACCTTCTAGTCGGCCTGACCGGTGAAATCGGAAGATCTCTTTGCAAATGGATGGCTGAGCGTGGAGCACGCCACATTGTGCTTACAAGTCGGACTCCTAAAGAGGATGTTGTCTTCTCCAGTGCTATGAAGGCCTTGGGCGCAGTCGTTAAGTACTTGCCAATGGATGTGAGGAGCCGCGACTCGATCCACGCATGCTATGCGATGATTCAAGATACAATGCCCCCGGTTGCAGGAGTAGCCAACGGAGCTATGGTTATTCATGACATGGTTTTTGATAATATGCCGTTTGAAGTCATGGACAATGTTCTGGCTCCCAAGGTTGTAGGATCTCAACTCCTTGACGAGCTGTTTTACGACACCCCGTTAGACTTCTTCATCTTCTTTTCCTCTATGACTGCCGTGATGGGCAACAGTGGTCAGGCCAATTATCTTGCCGGAAACATGTACATGAATGCCTTGGCAGCTCAACGCAAGGAGCGTGGTGTTGCAGGCTCATCTATAAACATCAGTTCCGTCATAGGCGTTGGTTATGTGGAAAGATCCGATCAGCTTGATGAAGAATACTTTTTGAATATGGGCTATCGACAAATGTCCGAACAAGACTTACAGGTCTCGTTTGCGGAAGCCATTGTCCTAGGAAAACCAGGCTCATCTGAAATTGCGGAACTGTCCACGGGTATCAACTCAACTCTCAATGGGCAAAGTATAGGAAAATGGTTGCAAGACATCAAATTTTCCCACATGATGATGCATAAGAGCAACGACACCGCTGGAATGGGACCGGGTGCATCCGCGGCACCACTCAAGGTGCAATTGTCGGAGGCCAAAAGAGAGGAAGATATCATTTCTATCATTAAAGGCGAGTGAATTCCATGTTCAATACCCTTTTTATGTATCGATTCTAGCTAACAAGCTGCAGAGGTCTTCCTTGCTCGCCTCAGACGAATTCTTTCCATCCCGGCTGACAAGAACATCAACGAAGATGTCACACTTGACGAACAGGGAGTCGATTCGCTCATGGCTGTGGAAGTACGATCCTTCTTCAACAAAGAGCTCGATGTTGATATTCCAGTTCTAAAGATTCTTGGCGATATCTCAATCAACGGCATAATCAAGCAGGTTGTTGAACTCTTACCTGCTGCAATGTTCGACCTCCCCGAAGAGACGCCACAGACACTCTCAAAGAACCCTGCACGAACGCCTGTCAACGGCCCAGTCCCAGTACCCTCAACTCCCGCGGCTGCAAGTCAACCAGTATTGACAGACAGCACCGCTAGCAGCAGCAGGGATTTCGATGATGACCAAGGATCGTCAAACTCCACATCTTATGAGACTTCGAAAGACGCATCGCGTGAAGACAGTGAAGTTGACGAGACACCCCTTGAGTCACCGGTCAACACACCCAATGTTATGGCTAAACCACCGGCCTCGTCTCAGCTGTTTGAAAAGAAGCAGCTACTAGAAGTTGATGCTCTAATCACCTCGTCTCGGTCTGTCTTTACACCCGATGCTTCCAAGCTGCCTAATGCCGTCGCTTCATCACAGTCTGGACGCAAGGAAACACTCGCACCAATGTCTCATGGTCAAGAAGGTTTTTGGTTTCTGCAGGACTATTTGCCTAACAAAACGGTCTTCAATACAAGTGTCATGCTTAAGCTTGAAGGAGAAATCTCTGTAGAGACTCTCAGCCATGCTCTTCAGATGGTTGCGAGACGCCACGAAATCCTGCGCACACGTTTCTTCTCGGCCGATGATGATGGCGAGCAGAAGGCTATGCAGGCTACTGCAGCTAATTCGTCTCTTGAACTCGAGACGAAGCAAATCACGTCGGAGAACGAGGCGCAAGTGGAATTTACCAGGTTCAATAAGCACGTATTTGATCTCGCCAATGGAGAAGCTGCACGGGTGTTGCTCCTATCACTCTCGAAGACGGAGCATTTCCTAATGGCTGGAATGCACCATATCTACCTGGACGGCTACAGCTTTAGCATATTCTTCAATGATCTCAACACTGCCTACACTTCCAAAAGGCTCCCGCCTCTGCCATCAAACTCACAATATCGCTCTTTCGTAGAGCAGGAGAGAGAACGCTACGAGTCCGGCGAATTTGAAGAAACTATTGCACACTACCGAGAAACTCTCCCCAAAGATTTGGCGCCCATTGAATTACTGCCATTTGCAAGAGGCACCACGCGACGAGAGGTCAACAACTACGACCAAACTGAGTCGAAGATGAGAATTGACCGTCGACTTGCGGATAAAATTCGTCAGCTGGCTCGCAATAACCGCAGCACGTCGTTCCATGTCTTTTTGGCAGCATTCCAGGCTCTGCTCTTCCAACTTCTACCGGAGTCCGATGATCTGATTATCGGCATGGGAGACGCTAATCGCGATGACAAAAAGTATCTTAATAGCATTGGATACTTTTTCAATTTGCTGCCATTGCATTTCAGCCGATTCAAGTCTGGCACCAAGTTTGCTGATTTAGTACAAGACTCTCGGAGCGCTGTACGTGAAGCCCTGGAGCGGCCACACGTTCCTTTAAGCATTCTACTAGACGAGCTAGACATTCCCCGGTCAAACAAGCATACTCCACTTTTCCAAGTCTGTATCGATCATAGACAAGTGCTACAAGAACAATCAAATTGGGGCGGCTGTCGAGTTAGTGATGAGCAATGGCACGACGCTGGCACTGGGTTCGATATCTCTCTGCAAATCACTGAATTCAACACAGACGCGTCACTTAGCCTGAGATTACAAAAGCCAATGTACACAGAAGAGCATACAAATATGCTTCTTCGATCTTTTGTTGCCGTCCTAGAACACATGGCCGATGTGCCGACGGATAACATGGTTGAAGACATTCCCAGTTGGTCCGAGCTAGACATCCAAAAGGCTCTTACCGTGGGCAAAGGCCGAGAATTCCATTCACACTGGGATTCCAATCCACCCACTGTAATGCACCGTATTTATGAGATGATCATGGTGCATGGTTCCACAACAGCAGTCAAAGATGGACATGGATCCACACTTAGCTATGAACAGATGGGTCACCGCATTGCCGCCATCTCCGCAGAACTTATCGAGAAGGGAATAGCAAGAGGAGATGTTGTCGGTGTATTCCAAGAGCCATCTGTCGACTGGATCTGTTCCATGATGGCAATTTTCAACACTGGCGCAACTTATCTGGCCCTCGACCAACGCCTGACCTTGCCGCGTCTGGCCACAATTATACAAACCGCCAAACCAGCTGCCATTCTGACAGATAGCTTCACATCCAGCCAGGTCACCGATATTGGAGCCAGTGCCATCACCACGGTCTCGGTTTCCCATCTCGCGAGTTCAGTCAACACAAAACCCATCAACGCTGCACGAGCAGAAGATGTGGCCGTCGTTCTCTTCACAAGCGGCTCTACCGGTGTTCCCAAGGGAATGAGGATGACGCACTCCAATTTAGTATTCAGCACTGACTCCATCTCAGGCGCATTTAATGTGACGCAAGAGTCTATGGTTCTCCAACAAAGCCCTTTCAGTTTTGACCCTTCACTGTGCCAGACTCTCGTAGCATTGACCAACGGTGCTGCTCTTTACGTCGTGCCAAGTAGAAGCCGAGGGGATCCAATGGCAGTGACCAAGATCATGGCTGAAGAAAAGGTTACATTCACGGTTGGAACACCCAGCGAATACGCCATGTTGTTTGAGTATGGCGCAGATAATATTCGCCAATGCCATGCATGGAAATGTGCTGCCTGGGGCGGAGAGCAGATGCCTCATGGTCTTGCCAAACAGCTTGCAGCAGCTAACCTCCCAGGCTTAAACGCGCACAATGTCTACGGGCCGTCGGAAACAACAATGCTTTCGCATTTCCATCTGGTCAATCCCGCAGAGGTTGAGGGCACTGGCTACATTCCTGTCGGGGCTGGTTTTGATGGATACAAGTATTGTATCGTTGACCGTCAAATGAGAGTGCAACCTATAGGTGTTCCGGGAGAAATCATAATCGGCGGCCCAGCTGTTGTTGCCGGCTACTTGAACAATCAGCAACTCACTGATACCAAATTCCTTGCTGACTCTTTCTTTGGAACTAATGGCAAGGTATACCGCTCAGGAGATCTCGGCCGTATGCTGGAAGACGGAACACTGGTGGTTGAGGGCCGTTTAGATGGCGACGACTTGATCAAGCTACGCGGTTTTCGAATTGAGCTCGAAGAAATTGAGAAGGCAATTGTTAAGCAAGCCGACGGTACACTTGGCGATGCAATTGTGTCATTGAGAGGCGAAGGCGACGCTCAATTTCTAGCAGCCCATGTTACTCTCTCGGCTGACTTGTCGCCACCAGCGAAGCAAAAATTAATATCAGCCCTACAAAGACTCCCTCTGTCTTCCTACATGATACCATCTGTCTTTGGGGTAATAAAGGCGATACCCAAAACTGCGCACGACAAAGTGGACAGGAAAGCTGCAAAGGAACTGCCACTACCATCAGCAGATGATGAAAACTCGCTTGCCGTTCACGGGATCGACGGTGGTGACAACTCGGTTCTGAGTGGAACAGAGCGTCAACTGGGCACCTTGTGGCATGAGGTGATACCAGTTTATGTGGGATCACTTGCATCTACCTCTGACTTCTTCCTGGCAGGCGGAAACTCGCTTCTCCTCGTTAAACTCCAAGCGTTGATTCGAACTGAATTTGGCGCTACACCAAAGCTCATGGATTTGATGGGTGCTAGCAACTTGGCAGCAATGGCTGATGCCGTTCAAAAAGAGGTTGACAGTAGCCTTACGCGGGATGGTATCGACTGGGATTTGGAAACGAGGCCGCCAGTTGCATTGCAACACAAGTTGAGTGGCTTTATCAGTTCTGCCAGGACAAACACCACGCGCCCAGACGCATCGAGATTCAATGTCCTGCTAACCGGCGCCACTGGTCAGCTTGGCCGTCATGTGCTGTCTCAGCTTGTTACTAATGGCAAAACCTCACGGGTGATTTGTCTCACTCGACAGCCAGACAAGATCGAAGCAAACGACAAAGTAACAACGCTGAGAGGCGACGTATCAGAACCAAACTTTGGATTGCCAGAGCAAGAGTATCAACGGCTTGCCACGGAAACCGACGTAATTATGCATTGCGTTGCCAACCGCTCATTTTGGGATAGGTATGAGGTCTTGCACCCAGTCAATGTCTCTGCAGTCAAAAGCCTTGTCGGCCTCATTGCCGATTCAGGCCGGATAATTCCCCTACATTTCATGTCATCAGGCGCTGTGTCCCACTATTACAATCTTGGAACGAGTCCGCCTCGCGATGGTAGTGATGGTTATGTCGCTAGTAAATGGGCTGTGGAAGGGTTTTTGAGACGCATTGCAGCCGAAACGAGTATCCCGATCTACATTCACCGGCCATCTAGTGTTGACGGAGATGCGCTCGGATCTCCTCAAGAACGAGAGGCAGTGACAGACCAGCTGATGGGCATTGTTAACTCTATGGAGATACAGCCAGAGTTCGGAGGTGTTGATGGTACTCTGGACATTGCTCCAGTAGATGACATGGCCCAATCGCTCGCTGAATTAGTCCTCAAAAGTATAACTGAGGCGGCCGAAACAGATGGATCGGAAAAGAACTTGATTCACGAGTTCAAGCACAAGGCAGCCCTACAAGTCTACGCTAGGGATTTTGCGGCAAGGCTAGAAAGCGAAGGCCAACATGTCCAATTTCCAAAGATGCCAATCTTGGAATGGTTTGGTCAAGCAAAGGCGGCTGGGTTCTCGTACATCATTGCTGCGCAGGAGCTTGTCATGACATCCGGTCTTGACACAATCACGACACGCCGCTGATGGATTTCATTTTTTCTTTTTTGTTCTCTTTTTTTTTTTTTTTTTTTTTTTTTTTTCTTTTCTTTTGTAATTTTACTGTTCAAAGGTCTATAGTTGGTTTATATTAATTTTATGTGCGTGTATCTGTTCACCCCGCAAATCACTTAATTAGTCCTAACGATGCCCTGACACCTTCGTAAACAAGTAAATTATCCTATTGAATATCAGTGTACATTAACACGTAGTAGTTTATCTTGCTCTCTCCTAGATTTCAAGATAGGAAACAGAGGCGATTCGGTGTGGAGGGTAACCGAAAACAACATTTGAAGAACACTCGTTCCCCTACCACATTGAATGCAGAATAACTTTTCTCGTTGAGAAAGTCTCGCATCTTTCAGGTCATATTATAATCTTTATTTTGAGCTATTTCATGGTACATACGTCCTTAATATTTTATTTTCGTCGTACTAGCAAATAGATATGGACACCAAAACCAATTATATATATTTGGTCAACAGACATGCACATGACTGGTGCACTTGACCATCAATGCAATGATTAAACCAATTAATCTATTCTTTCAAAATCAAATCCATACATATGTAAACGTCAACTAGTTCATTCCATACGCCCAAAATTGGTTACGAAATTCCTTTTTATCATTTTATATCCGTCTTCGACTCGTGATGAGCATCTGGCGCTTTCGCCGGTTTTTTTCCAGCTCGCACATTCTTCCATTCCATGCCAGCATCTGCAATGATTGTCAGACACGCTAACACTATGCATACCAAAAAACACTGTCTCAATGCAGTATTATAAGCTTGTAGGACCGTCTCAACTGCTTTGGTACCATACTTGTGTTGAACAGCAGAGCGAAGACCAGAGGCCCCGGTGTCCAGAATGAACTCGGGTTCAACGCCGTATGGGTGAGATTCCAGAAGCCCAATCAATTTGCTTTGAAACAAATTTTGACTGACTGCAAGAAACACAGCGCCTCCCATGGTCTGAATTAGTATAATCAGCGAGCTGCCGAGAGAGATGTCGCTAGCACTAAGCACGGTTTGTGCGGCTATGAATGGCATTTGCATGCCTGAACCAGCGCCGAACCCAAAAATTACCAGTGTACCTGCCCTGCTTAAATAATCAGTGTCTTCGATTCAAGTCGAAATCTCGGCATTAACTCACCAATATGCTGTTGACGTGGCAGGATTATAGCGCCATATCAGACCCGTTGCGATGGAAACATGTGTTGTGCTTGTAATCATCGATGGCACGTAGTATCCGATTTTTGAAGCCTATGACTAGTTAAAAATCCTCCATTGTCCTTGGTGTTGCTTTTCCTCCCCAGTACTTACCAGAGTACCAGCGATAATAGCCGCGACTGACATGGACCCAGAGCATGCGAGGAAATTAATCCCGGACTGCTGGGCAGTGACATCCTTGACAGCTTGAAACCAGATGGGAACATAGTACACAATGATGAACATGGATCCGTTGATACCAAATGTGAATAGAATCGCACTTCTGATCGATCTCTGACGAACTATGCGGAGTGGCAAAGCTCCTCCATCTCCCTGTCTATACTGGACATATAGCCATGCCACGAGTAGGACAGTGAATGGAACAAGGCATAATACGACGCGCCAGCTGTTCCATGCGTAAGTCGTGCCTCCCCATTGAAGGATCAATAGCAGACATATGATTAACGGCATTAGAATGCAAGTTCCGAGGGCGTCCAACTTTTGCAAAAGGCCAAGAAATGTTGTGGCACCCCCTTGCGGACTGGGGAGTCGAACAAATAAGAACACAGCAACGGCTGTAACTCCACCGAGTGGAAGATTAATCCAGAAGCACCAGCGCCATGTTGCTCGATCTGTAAAGACACCTGTTTTTCGTTAGCTGTCAATTTCTTCGTATTTCTCACACTTGTGTTAAAAGGCAAGATGTATGCTGACCTCCGAGAGTCGGGGCAATGACTTGACCTATCCCGGAAATGCCACCAATAATGCCCGTATACTTTGGGCGACTATGTAAGGGCAAAGCCCGGGCAATAATAATGATGGCGCCAGACTGGACGCCTGCACAGCCAACACCATCCAAGGCTCGTCCAATAATAAGCACAACAGAACTAGGTGCTACTGCGCAGATGAGTGATCCCAGCTCGAAAACACCCAGCGCCGTAAGGAACACGCGCCGTACCGAGAACTCCTTGTACAGCTTTCCAAAAGGAAGCTGAAAACAACACGAGGATAACAGGTAAGAGGAGCCGTACCACGCCACGTCGTCAAGGGAATTAAACTCGGTCGTAATTCGCGGAACGGCCGTAGCCAGGATTGAACGATCCTACCAAAGCCAAAGACATCAGTATATGTGCGAGTAAAGAGTAATGTGGATATGAACTCTGAGATACACACCAGGCTTAGGCAGAACACGGAGAGTGCTAACCCAACGAAGAGCAGAACGAGGCGAAACCCTTGAATGGGTTTTGAGGCTTCTGCATTGGCTTCATTTCCGCCTCCACTTGAGCCTTTACCTTTTGTGTCAGAACAAAGATCTTGGGAAGTCTTAGAAAAAGCATTCTTGCTCGTGGAGGTGGTCATGATTCCACAAGGAGCTGGGAGAACCTGGCGTGCCCAGCTTCAACACCAGTAAGCCGCAAATGACAAAATAAAAATTGAGCGGCAAATATCTAGACATTCCACATTGTTGCATGACAGACCGTGTCTACTTAGCGTCAAAGGAAATCTGGGAGATCGACAATCAGATTGGGGTGGGTGGTCAGCAAATGCCTCTCTAGTCGGGGTTTCGGGGGGAGATCAACGGGGAGATAAAATACCGAATAGTTGCGAACACGAGCACCACATTCCGACCATGTGTTTCTTTAAATGGACGGGCGGTGGTATTGTTTTTTCGTGTTTTAATTGTCACCTTGTTGTTGGTTTGTTCCTTCAGGCACCAATTCTGGGCGAGATCTTTAAGGTTTGTATACGCGGAGTAGATCAGTCAATACATGCCATGCCCGTTGTCCCGCTAATCTGCTCGCCATTTCGCTCTTTCAGCTACTGTAAACCACCAGTATAAGTACACAGTCCAGGCAGGCTGACTACGTGCATATATTGAGGTAAGGCTTATCCATTGATGTAGATTTGTGTGTAAACCAGCCATTTTCTACTATGAAGTGCGCCAAAGCTGAAACCAATCCATATAACGTCGATTGATATATGCCAAAATTTGAGTATTTTAGCTGATCTTACCATCGATCATATAGTGTAAAGCTTAATATAGACTAACCATATATAGCAATGCCTTACTTCAACGTAAGACATTTTTGTTGGGGAAGCAGGGAAAAACAAAGCACAATACGAAGATCGGGTTCATGAGATTAAGCACTTTTGGGTGTAAACTCAACTTTAACACGGTTATACGATGCTTATATGGAAGTAATTCTTAAATCTGATGTGCTTATAATGGTGATCTACGAAAAGTTCTTCTAGTTCTTCTCGAACTGTGGTACGGAGTCGCCACTAACCCTCCAACTGCACCCCCGGGGATGCAACATCGTGTCCATTGCCCCTGAAAAGCTCTCAAACGGCAGATAGTTTGGTCAGGCAAGGCCATTGGCAGAAAATACATGTACTATTATGGAGTATGTAGTACGCGGAAGGGAGAGCAGCCATAATTGGACTGCCATCAACTGACCTCTCTAACCGAGAATGACCTCGACAATCATAATACTAGAGCATTGTTTCACTCTATTCAGCCGCTTTAGACCTCATTAACAGGAATACACTCCCAGCTATCCACTGATAACTGAAATTTGCGACTTGTCGCACAAACCAAGTGTGCTTACGTTAGTTACGAGGTATGCGACACGGGATACGAGGCATGCATGCGACATGCGATACGAGGCATGCGTCATTGGATATAGTTATTACCCAATTCAGATTTGCCATCTTGAACTGAGCTGGCCATTCGTTGGCTGAGGGAATTTCGCCCAATTATTCTTTCTTTAATTGTTATGTTTTATTTCTCAGCATAGCTGCTACGAGTTATAAAACACAGCGCCACACGCAAAACGCTACATATGTACACGTAGTGTTGGTGCAAACTGAAACTACTTCCTTATATACTTATATATATTTCTCATCCAAATTTAATATCAGAAACCTTGAGCCATTTTGAAAGCTTGAAATATGCCCTCATCTCCAGGGAATCGGCAGCATTCCCTCCGATCCGCTTGTGAGCGCTGCAGATTGCACAAACTGAAATGCACCATAGTCCCGCAAAAACGATTTGAAGGTCCCCAAGAGGCGCCTGGGCAGTGTACTCGATGCGCACGCGCAAAGGCAAAGTGTGTTTTTGGTCGTAGAGCGCCGCCAAAGCACCGAGCGTCGTCTTCCACTGACCGATCTTCAGTGTCCAAGGGCACTAACTCTACGACGCCAGCAACAAGAACAATGCAACCGAACGCTATGGGCTTCGTGGGCTCCCATCGTATAGAGTTACCTCCATCTCCCGCTTCGAACCAATCCTCACTCAAACACTCAAGCGTCTGGGATAACTTGTTGGACAAGACGACGCCACAGGAGCCAAGGGCTGATTTCAGCAGCTTTTCCTATCCTCCTGTGCCGTTTGACCTACAAAGTATGTGCCTCGATGAGGTTGACATGGCTGCCTCTGCACTACCGACCACAGAGCCGAATTTCTCATCGGCGCAGAGGGAACATGAATTTTCTGCCATGTCAATGTCACCTGTCCTGGGCTACGACAATCTAGATGAACTCATTGCTCTCAATGAACAGCCAAATATTAGCGATGCAAGTTCACCCCTGCTGTCGGAGACAGATCCGTCACACGGCATGATACGTCTGTCTTCCCTGCTTAAAGAGATACACGAAACCCAGCACAACTTGCAGGAGCGATCCTTTTCCTGCACGACTTCAAGGGGGCTGGCCGGATACCCCATTGGCCGCGTGCTACATGCAGCACATACGTTCAGTAGTATGGTGACGAATCTGATGCGGCCGAGGGTCGTTCAGACAAGTCATACTGACGTGCAAGGCTTTAATCCTAGTCTATACAGCAGCTCGCCCGAGTCTACAGATCTGTCAAGTCTCCACCAAGAATTTGTCAGTAGCTTAGAGCAAATGAAGATGAATGCGCTTGAACAGAGCAGGCGCTTGGGCGAAGATGACCTTGACAAGTATGCCTCACCCTGTAGCAGCACAACATCACTGCAAGATACAATGCTGGATACGCCGGTTGTCATGCTTGTCTTCTGCTGCTTCACCTCGTTATCAAAGCTCTATTGCAGCGTATTTCGGTTCTTTGAAAAGAGTCTCCACTCTCAACCTTGTCGTACGTATGTCCCGCCACTGCAAGATACTCGGACTTTGCAACTCGGCGAATTATCTATCGAGAATGACACCGAATTTAAAGTCCTCAAAGCTCTTCGGATGCTGTTAGATGCGTTCCAGGCTGCTGAAGCTTCACTAGGCCTGCCTAGTTCGCTGACAGTGCTCGACTCCAATAAATCGACCATATCGGCCAGTGCTGAGCCCGCAGTATCTGATACCGGTTCACTGCAACACCATTTGCGGCATTCTCTGATAAAACAGTGTGTTACTTTTGACGATCGTCATCTAGAAAGGACTTTAACAAGCTTAGTGACACATGTGGAAAACCTGAAAGAGCTTCTTAGAGTGCAAAACGGTCTTCACTAATTACGTGGTTAGTTCAATGTTATATTGATAGCTAGAATTGATGACAATGATGATTATGAAGGGGAGGATAAATCGTTTTTTTTTTTTTTTTTTTTTTTTTTTTTTTTTTTTTTTGATGGGTTTGAAATGAATTATATACCTAAAGCAATGTCCACCCTTACATCCACCCACCTTCCGTGCCTCAATAGAGTCATAGACAGGATATTGTGGCTTCGAGATGGACGACCGTTTGTTAAACGGCGCCATGTTGCGCGTGTTCGCGTCGCACATATTTGCTATGTATATAGATTCATAACTGGGCAGGTGGTAAAGTTAGGGTTGGTGTGCGCTTCAAGTGCTTGAATGCGCATTCGGCATCACTTGCCGTTTTCGGAAATTTTCCGGAAGCCGCAGAGGTCACGAAAACACAAAATAATTTCAAACGCGCCCAAATCGGACAAATTCTTGCAAGTTTTTAGAATGCATCCGAATTTGTATGCTTTCACTAAATACAGGTAGAATGAGTGCGAAGTACCATTTCTGTTTTCAGAGACACATCTTGCTCAATGCATATGTGTGTTTTTTAGACCGGCCAACATTCTTTGCTTGAGTCTGTTAATAATATTGAAGGTTATTTTAAAAGAAAAATTTTCACACAAACAACGTTTACTATCAATAATAATAAATATGAAAACATTCCTATTTGGGGTGAAATCGGAAAGGACGCAGTATGCGTTGACGGGGTGTCCCGGTTCTAAGAATAGACCAGTGGACACTGCATCATTATTTTGCATGTGCACAGGCGGGATGATTTCATGCAGATCAGACCTCCGCATCAATGACTGCTACTGGATGATGCCAGTAAGCAACACGTCAAGTGGCAAAGACATCTCCACATCGGTATTTCCTAATCCGGAAATGTGCGACGCGATCACGTGACACTCCACCAGGCAGAAGGATAACGGCCAAAGAAGTTATAGATCAAGAATAGAAAAGTGGACCGAAAGCAGCTCATGGTTCTAGCGGGAAATAGCTTGTACCCCACACTTTTCGTGGAGACTGCACGCGTTCGGACACTGCCACTTATGGGGTGGCAAGCAGGTAGACAGGAATTAGGGCAGTCGGAGGAAATTCTCACCGGGTTTATAAAGGAGCCTTATGTCTGTCATTTTTGACTTTTTGATCTTACCTTGATCAATATTCAGTCTGTGGTTTTGAGCATATTGCCATTCACTCAAGTATCTCTCGCTCTTTGTTTGCATCCATCGTGCAAAATGCGTATCACTGCTCCAGTCGTTGCCCTTTTCGCCCTCGCCGCCGGCGCTGTGGCTGAGGAACAAGGGGCCCCGGGGGTCTATGAAAAGCCGACGGGAGTCTATGAAAAACCTACAATCTCTTCGGACCAATCTACCTGGACCACGCCGACCCCAGCCACATCTACCAAGAGCGTCCCCAGCTCTGCGGTAGTGACTACTCCCATCCCCAGGAGCAGCAGCATCGTCCCTCCGCCTAGAAACATCACTACTCCTAGGGGATCCTCAACTCCTGTCACGACTCCGGCTACTACTACTCCTGGAGTCGGCGGCGGTACCACCACCACCGCTGGAAATACCGGAGGAAACGGAGGAAACGGAGGAAACGGAGGAAATACCGGAGGAAATACCGGAGGAAGTACCGGAGGAAGTACCGGAGGAAGTACCGGGTCATCTACGTCCTCGCCTTCAAGCACGCCGCCAACCAACCCTGCTGCCAAGGTTGAAGTTTCGGAGCTCACCTACATTGGTGCTGCTCTCGGTGCTCTCGGTGCCTTTATGGCCCTTGCTTAGAGGGGATTGCCCAGTGGTCTGTTGACTGTGAGGTATT
Source organism: Talaromyces sp. P118-02 (assembly GCA_037040535.1). Taxonomy (NCBI): domain Eukaryota; kingdom Fungi; phylum Ascomycota; class Eurotiomycetes; order Eurotiales; family Trichocomaceae; genus Talaromyces; species Talaromyces sp. P118-02. Next base: position 189,771 of record JAXQGY010000497.1, read on the forward strand.
TCCTTCTCTATCGTGGAGAATCTCGATGTAATTTACCGGCGGCGCACTTTGGTTAATACGGTGTTAATGGGTATAAAGTGGTAGGAGTTATCTGAAACTTTATTCTGTGGTTATCGGCGTCGGTATTTGAGCCTTCGGATACAGGCTAGTTTTTGTTTCTTCATCTCAACTCTGCAGTAGGTGGGATAGAGAAAATATCTGGCCATTGCTCCGTTGTGGCTTTGTGTTGTTCAAAATCTAATTACTGTTGCATGTAATGTTAATGACGGCTAATTCTAGATGGAAAAATAAATGAAAAATATGCTATTTACATTAACTTTACACTACATGTACTAGAAACATAGTACGCATTTCAAAACATCTTCCAAAGTCTTTTGAATGCTTTCTGGGGCCCGCCTTTGCCTCCACGCAATGTATCCATCAGGCCTTACCAGCAAAGCCCCGCTTGAAGATATCCCCGCTGCAATCTCCCATAATCTTTTCTTATCAATGACAGCTCCATCGGTATGCCCCACACGATATCCAGCAAGACCCAAGGTCGGCCATGTCGATCGAATGTTCTCAGCGGCCGTAATCCATGCTTCTCCGGCACTTCCAGCTATCAGCACAAACCCATTCCCAACTAGATCAATTGTCGAAATTTCTTTCCCATCTTTTTCAACTGTGACATGCGGAACACGGGAACCCGGCCTGCCGTCCAAAGAGAAAAGCAGTGAAGGGGCATTCCATGCCTTCCATGTCACACCCCAGAGTGGCCATCGATCCTCGACCACCACCGCTGGACTTTCACTCGAGTAGGTATAGCCAAACCCACTTGCATGTGACAGGATTCTGGCAAACGCTTTTATTGTCCTCCAATCTCGTTTCACAGAAATCAAACCTTTCTCATCTGCAGGTGCAGCCGAAACCTCTGCCGCTGCCTCTCCTACTGGTTGCCTCTCTATATCAAAGGTTTCCAGTAACCGCGAGGTCGCATACCCCTTCAGCACAGCAGATAGCTTCCATGCCAGATTGTGTGCATCAGAAATACCCGTGTTTGCGCCTTGGCCTCCATAGGGCGGCATCTGGTGTGCTGCATCCCCAGCGAGAAATATCCGGTCATGTTGGAGCTTTGTAACGACTCTAACAGACGGTTCCCATGGCAAGATGGACGTAATTTCAATTTCGATGTCCGGCAAACCCAAGGCAATCTTGAGCAATTCTTTGCATCTGTCGGGCGAAAATTGTTCTGCTTTCTCGCCTTTCAAGGGATCGTAACTCATATGAAAGACCCATCGATCGCTATTGTTAATTGACGCGAATATCCCCACAACATCACAATTTTCGATGCGGCATAGACTGAATTCTCGGCCCCTAACCAAGTCCCTGAGATCGGCGCGAAAGAGAATATTCAGTAAGTTTCCCATCTTACCACGGCCAGTAGTCGGAACGTCAAGTTTTGAGCGAATTGGAGAGTTTGCACCATCGGCTGCTATAAGATAGTCTGCAGTCATAGTGGAGGTATTGCCTGTCTCTCGATCTCTTATTGTAACCGTCACTTTTTCTACATCGTGTTCCACCCCCACACATTCGGTATGGAATCGTACATCCCCGCCTTTTTCCTTTGCCTCTTTCAAAATGGCAGGTTCAAGCATGTCCTGAGTCACAAAGAGACCATTTTCTGGTCCTATTCCGGATGATTCGATCCACGATGTCGTCTTGGGCCCTTCTGCAGCTCGGGGCTTTTTCTCAAGAACAGAACTGAGCGAAGGGCCCGAAAAAATACCTCGAGTAGGAGCCATACTAGCCCCCGCTTCACGCACTGCCTCTGTAATCCCCATACTGCGAAATATCTCCATAGTCCGCGCGTTGACGCTGCGTGCTCGCGGGTGAATCGATGTCCCGGCATGTTTTTCGACTAGAAGGGAGTGGATGCCTTGATTGGAAAGGAAAAGAGATGCACAGAGGCCCACGATTCCACCGCCGATAATTACAACGGGCACATGGCTGGTTTGTGTTTTGCTCATTTTGGGGTTATTGAAGCTCGGTGAGACGTAGAAGCCGAGCAGGGGTGGATGGATGCTTTGCTGATGGAAGTTCTTTGCAAGTGAGGAACAAATTTTGTAGTTATTGTTAAAAACACGACTTTCTGCTGTTGAATGAACTGTGAATGAGCTTCCTCGAAAAAAATTTCTAGAGCTACGGCTGGCGATATTAAAGGCTCTCTCAAAAGCCGAAATCCTCGTCAAAAGCCGGTTAAAAGCCGAGCTCCCGATGACGTACGTTTCGTCGTAAACATTTACAACCCTATTTTATGAGATAAAATCAAAGTTCCTCTCGGATATTATGAGTTATAGTTGACTAGCAGTTAGATATTTTGTCGCAAAAGTGTCGCAAAACTTGGGATATTAAGAATAGTAGTTTGAAGTGCCACGACGCATAACAAATTCCAATATGCGCTCGCATAATTTTAAATCACTGAACATACTCCAATAATACAAGTGTTAATAGTAGTATTTTAGCTTTAAATATTCATTGGAAGGTTAGGTAAGGGGTACAATGGTTCAGCTGGGCTTCACAGTTATAAATAGCACATGTAAGCACGGGAAGAGTTTCGGACAGTAAACAAACATTCAAGTAAAAATTGTCTTTTCGTGAGTCTAGGCAGCCAAATGCAGCCATCACAAGTATACGTCGAGCACGTGCTCGAGTTTTCCTTAAATAAAGAAACCAACACTGCGTGGGCTCTTTTCCAAATCTCCAAACTCGGACTCACGAGCAAAAAATGGCCTTCAACGTACTCACCACAGATGCGAGCAACCTGCAGCAGTTACTAGACGAAAATATAATTTCGAGTGTTCATATTGTGCACGAGTGTTTTGCGCAGATTGATCGCCATGAACCAGCACTTAATGCGTTGATCTCGACGGCCCCGCGGGACAGGGTTCTCGCAATTGCCACGGCTCTGGACCAGGAGCGTCAAAAGGGAAAACTCAGGAGTCTATTTCATGGAATTCCGATTATTTTGAAGGACAGTTTTGTCACCGCGTCGGATCTTGGTATGAGTACAACCGCCGGATCACGCGCATTCATCGGATCCAAGGCATCCAAAAATGGAGCCATCACTCAGCGGTTAATTGACGCTGGCTTGATTATCATAGGAAAGGGCAATATGACTGTGAGTAAAATTAAGTTCTCGGTCTCTCTCTCTTTTTTTTTTTTTTTTTTTTTTTTTTTTTTTCATATATTGACGGTCACTGTAGGAGTTTGCTGGCATGAAAATGACCATGATGATGCCGGGTTGGTCTTCGCACGGCGGCCAGACGCTGTCGCCGTATGTCGGAGAGTTGTATGAGAATGAGAAACTACTTGGTCACTCAGTGAGATAGAGCATTTTAATCTCATTTTTAACATGTGCTGATAGTCAACAGGCTCCTGGAGGTTCATCTACTGGTTCTGCAGTCGCTGTAGCTGCTGGTTTTAGTCCTCTTGCTATGGGTACAGAGACAATTGGGTCCATCGTAACCCCCTCGACGCGCGCAGGTCTATACGCACTGAAGCCTACCATCGGTATTCAAAATACTGCAGGGTTATATACCATGACAGACTTTTTTGATAGCCCAGGTCCTATGGCAAAATCAGCAGCAGATGTCCTCGTCCTTTCCGAGATTTTACTCAATCAGTCGTTCAAATTTTCTCACTTGGGTCCGTGGGAAGGTCTCTGCGTAGGCTTTCTGGATCCAAAGGTATGGAATATGGCATCGGAGCTTTGTACGCAATTTGAAGGGACAGCAGAGCAAATGGTATGCTACGAATACTTCACCAGGTGTCCAAAGGAATTAACAAATGTTTCTAGGTTGAGGAGTATGAAGATACAGTTTCCATTCTGAAAAGCCATGGCTGTTCCCTACAGTACCCAGTCAGTCTCAAGGATGTTTCAACGCTGTCGGGTATCCTCCCCATCGCATGTAAGTCACAATATCCGACAAGTCGCAAACGCACTAACGGCTTGTTAGATTGGGACTTTAAAAATATTTGTATCCCTAGATTTATCAAAGAATTTGATGAATGTCCCGTAAGCAGTATTGCGGATATCGTCAAGTACAACAAAGACAATTCCGAAACGGCGCTGCCTGCCCGTAAGTTGAGAGCCATGCAATACCCTCCATACAAGCATTCTAACCCAGAATAGCATTCACGGAGCAAAATGATTTAGAAAAGGCAATGGACAGCAATGAAGCAAAGGAGAAAATTGATGCTTTAAAACAAGATCTTCGTAGCACCGCAACACAGATCCTCGACGAAGCGTTTAATAAGGAACAAGTCAACCTCATTGCCGCCCCGGGAGACTCTTCGTTGTGCATTCATGCAGCCGCTGCAGGTAAATTAGTTGCTAATATTGCCTGGATTTTCTGGTTACTGACGAGTTCAGGATACCCTATAGCCACAGTACCGATAGGACAACTTCGATATAATAATCGACCGTTCGGTTTATGTCTCGTAGCAAAAGAAAATGAGGAGGATATCCTTTTGCGGTTCATGAATGCTTACGAGAAGGTTGCTAAGCCTCGCCCGGTGCCCAACATTTGAATATGAATAGAATCTTCGTGCCGCTATAACTTTTTTCTAGATTCAATATTCTACGTGGAATAAGATCAACACATGAATTGATTGAAAATGTACAGGCCGCCACCAGTGGAGAAGGCGAAGGCAGAAGAGCGCTTTTTAGACAAAGAATAGGTGTAATTAAAGGCTTAAAAGGCTGCTGAGGAATCAATAGAGTTGGTTATTAGTAGTATTACTTTTGAATTTTCTATATATGCAGATAATAATTAAAATTGAGGTTTCTATGGGTGCGATTGATTTTTGAGTGGCTCAGCAGCTTGCTAGTCTGCATCCGGCAAGGCCGGTTCCTCCACCTCCCATCAGGTATTCAAGATGCATCACATCTTTTCTTCCGTGACTGAACTATCAGCATATAAGGCCAAATCGCTTTTCGCAACAGAATGGCCTCGTCAACGGCCGACAGGCTGCAGACCGGCCACCCTTCCATCCCAATTCTCACATGCGAATCCTGCCGGCAGCGCAAGATCAAATGCGACAAGCTGAACCCCTGCACAAACTGCCAAAAGGCTGGCATTAATTGCGAGTCGGTTCGTCGTAGGCGATTGCCCAGAGGGCGCCATATTAATAAATCAACCGGTAACAGTCATAGCCTGCACTTGCAGCACAAAATCGATAGATTGGAGGCGTTGGTTAATGTGGCTCTCGCGGGGTCCTCGGATACGCCCAATACAAACACAGTGGGTAAGGGTATTACACTTGTATAGTCATTTTTGCTTATGCTATATTTGTACAGTTAAGCTTGGATAGTAGAAGTCCGAACGGCGTTAGTAACAGGTCTTCAACACCTGGCAATACTGTTTCTACGGACACCTCCGCTGCTTCTCAATTATGGTCCGGCCTCGTCAAAGAAATTCAAGGAACCCATGGTGTTACTAGCGAGCATGCGGAAAGAGAAGAAAGTAGAAATGAGGCTAATTCCTCAGCGAGGAATGAGACACAGTCCACGTTTACGGGATTTTCCCTCGGTCAGTTCGGCGGTGCTCAAATGCATTCGCTGGCGCTCCGTCCGGCCCCCGCTGTGATATTTGCCCTATGCAATGTCTATCTCGACCAAGTAGACCGTGTCATCAAGGTCTTGCATCGCTCATCACTAAAGAGACACTTGGTTGATGGACATTCTTATGCTGTTGGCAGAAGCTCTGTAAATGCCGAAAACGCCCTCGATGCCGCCGTATTTTATGCAGCGGTTGCGAGCATGACGGACCGGCAGTGCCAGTCACTTTTTCACTGCGATAGAGCAACTGTGCTGCCTGAATATCAAAAGGCGTGTGAGATGGCTTTGAACAGAGCAGATTTGACAAGGACACGAGATATAACCGTTCTTCAGGCCTTTGTCCTGTACCTCGTACGTTTTCACTCGCAAAAAGAAAGAAGAAACTCAGCAGTATCTAACATCTTCGACAGGTTGCCACACGAGCCCACGATAAGTCGCGTGCTGTATGGACTCTCGTTGCCACGGCAGTGCGGCTTGCTCACGCGCTCAATTTGCATGTCGACCATCCATCAGAAAGTTACTTTAGCAGACAGATGCGAAAAAGGCTATGGTTTACGATAGGTCTTTTGGATATGCAAGCATGCTTTGAGCCGGATTCCAAACCCCTTATCCCGCTCGAAATGAATCAAACCTCTAGACCACTCAACTTGAATGACTCGGATTTTGATCAGTCGCATCAAGACACAGAGCCCAGAGAACGCGATGGCGTCACGGATATGACTTTTGCGCTTATAACATACAGGTTACAAACACTTGGTCGAAGCATGCATCGGCTCAAAACAGACAAGACGTTTGAGTCCACACACGAAGGGCTGGTTGCAGCTTTTGAAAATGATGTCCGTGAACTTGCAAAATCGTGTAATCCGGACGTTAATACATATTCCTGGTTTATTTACCACGGTTCTCGCTCCCTAATAGCATCGGCGAAACTTTTCACGACTAGGGTCATCACTGAAACGCCACCTTCCACTCAGGCGTCGTGCTCTATACTAGAGATGTGTGCAAAATCCATCGAAAACGTTTCTCGCATGCAAAACGACGAGCGAGGCGAGGGTTTCAGGTGGTATATTACTCCACAGTGGCCAGCGGTTGCCTTGGCTGTCAGGGAGTGCTACGTCTCTACCGACTTTCCTATGATCAAACAAGTGTGGCCGCTGGTTGAAGAAGTGTTTGAGCGATACCAGAATGCCGACCCCAGTGTGAACGGAGGACCGCGGTCGGAAATGCTGAGGAAGTTGATGAATACTGCCAGAGAACGAGTCAATACGGTCCTTTCAGAGAGTACTGTCTCTGTTTCTGATGATTTTGCATCTCCCCTGGGAGAGACACTCCCTGAAAGCCAAGCGATGAACATGGCCAGCCCGTCATGGGATGCTGCTTGGGAGAGTTTTATGGCTGAGTTGTCTTACGGGCATTGGTCTTGTGACAATGCGGGTGACTCGGAAGCAAATTTGTTTATTAATCCAGACTTGATATTTCCGTTTGGTTAGTAGCAGATAGTGTTGGGATAAATGTTATACGAAGCAAGCCTGGTTATCGAGGCAAATTAGGACTGCATCTTCGTAGCAATAGTCTTTGTTCCAGACTATTGCAAAGACTAGTCACAACCAAACAGTGCCACTTCATTAGAAGAAAGCTTCACGCGGCAAAAGTAAATAGTAGTAGTACTAACAGTTCCTGAAGACGCCTGGAGGCCTGATGTTAGACTACTTTCACTACTAGTACTTGTTAGTCTGCGTAAATGCAACATGGGGTCCCACTCAACTGGAGCTTATTTGCGCAGCCAAGCACGACACATTCTATTCTTGTTAGTGGGTTCTTTTTGGTTGGCTAAATCAATAAAACTCATTCGACACGCAAATTCAGATGCCATCCTGCTGGGACCAAGTGACGTATGTTGGTTGGCTGGCTCTTCAAGATTGGGACCTCCTATGAGTGCTAAGTTTACAGAAAAAATTCTTGCAACATTCCTTTTGTGTAAAAAAATAAATAAAAATAAACAAAGAACGCCGAACCACCTCGGCGTATATCTAGCTGAGCCTCTCGATTGGATTTCCCAATCCGGAAAAAAAGATCGCGGTGGACGCTCTGGGCACCGCGTGCTGATCGACACGCCAACAATCTCGTCCTCAGCTAAATATATCTCTTCTCTTTCTCTTCCCTCCCTCCAACCTGACTGGGATTGTGCATCAACTTCGTCACTATGAAGCTCACCAATCTCGTGCAGCTGCTCCCCCTCGCCACATCAGCCCTGGCAGTCCAGACCATCACTCGCGATGTCGCAGTGATCGGAGGAGGCGTCGGAGGCACGTACACTGCTGTACGCCTGGGCGACTACAACAAGTCGGTCGTCGTCGTCGAGCAGACTGAAACCCTGGGCGGCGCAGTTCGCACATATCACGACCCCGTCACCGGGCAAACCATCGACGTGGGCGTGCAGATCTTCCAGAACATGGACATTGTCAAGTCGTTCTATCGCCGCTTCAACCTGCCTCTGAAAAACATGTCCATTGGCATCTCCGGCGCCGGTGAAGGTGGCGGACTGCTCCCTCTCGACTTCAGCACCGGCCAGCGTTTCAACTACTCGGTGCTTCCAAGCAACGACAACATCACCATCGCGTTCAAAAAATACGCTGCCCAGCTCGCTCGTTTCCCATTTCTCACCGAGCCAGGTATCCAGCTCCCTGACCCTGTGCCTGAGGATGTTCTCCTGCCGTTTGGCAAGTTCGTCGAGAAGTTCGACCTCCAGGACATGGTGCAGCTGATCGCCCTGCAGGCTCAGGGATTCGGCAACGTGCTCGAGTCCACCACATTGTACGTCTTCAAGTTCTTCAACGAGATCGTGCTGGGGAACCTGGCCACCTCCTTTTTGGCTTCTGCCACAACCAACGCGCACGAGCTGTACGAAAAGGCCTACGAGGATCTCGGCGGCGCCAAAAACGTGCTCTTCAACAGCACCATTGTCTCCATTGACCGACCTGCCAAATCAAACCCAGACGGCTTGATCAAGTTGCACGCCAAGTCCTCGTCGACTGGAGAGACGATCATAATCAACGCCAAACAGATCGTCTTCGCCATCCCGCCTGTATCATCCAACTTCGAAACCGTCGATCTCGACGAGACCGAGGACGACCTGATCTCGCGCTTCGACAGCCGTACGTTTATCATGGGTATTCTCAAGGGCGCAGCATACCCAGAATCGCCCGGTCTTTTGTACAACGCAGACCTATCTACTCCATACAAGCTACCAAAACTGCCGGCTCTCTACTTCCTCGGCCCCGTCTACGCGCCATCCAACCTCACCGCATTCCCCTTCGGAGGCGCCTTTCCCCCACACCCTGAAAACGACGAGGCGTTCAAACAGCAAGTGGTCGCCGACATCAAGAAGAGCGTGCCAGGCTCGGACCCGGAGATTGTCACGTGGCTGAACCCTGGGCCGTATGAATGCCAGGTCAGCGCAGACGAGATCCGCGGTGGGTTTTACAAGCGTTTGAACAATTTGCAGGGGCATCGCAATACCTGGTGGACTGGGGCTGCGTGGCAGCATCCGGATGTTGCGTTGATCTGGAACTTTACGGATGCGGTTGTGCTGCCGGGGCTGATCAAGGCTTTGAATGAATAGACGCGTGGAAAATAGAAGTTAGTGGGTTCTGAGTTAATCTTACAGATAGGAAATCGAAATGAACATGATGATTCTATCTTGTTTTATAAGGTAATTCTATAGATACATACATTTTCTAGTAAGAAAACATCGAGTCATGGAAACAGATTGTGACAAAGGACCACGCTCCAATGCGAAGGCGATGCAAGTGCGCTCATTAACCCCGGCAACTCAGATGCAACATTTTATAAACCGTTAATTAATAATTGCAGAAGAAGTGAAAGAAAGGAAAAAAAACACATTATTAGAGAAAAAAAATCAAGAAAGGGAAATCCAGTTCCTCCACTCGCACTCACAACCACCAGTACCGCCGTCGACCGGTTCAGTCTGGTTTTCCTTAATGCCTTGTTGCACGGCTTCGGCCAGGGCTACATAGCCTGGGCTGGGTTGAATTATCGTCCCGCCAGAAGACCGGTCTTCATCTTCCAGTTTAGGAGATGTCAAATTGTAGTAGCCCTCTTGCTCAAGGCTGTAACAGTAGATCAGCTTCTCGGTGGCAAGACCGCCGTGACGATCCACGGTTAAAGTGATAGGATAGGGAAAAGACCCCGGAGAAGTAAAGTTATTTGCCGACAATGAAGAAGTCGATGTGGGAGATATAGTTGACAGGGAAGTCGTCGCAGACGCTGTCGTGGTGGCGGTTGCATTAGTGCTGTTAGATGACGAAGACGCCGTGATGCTCATATGTGTGACATTTGTAGGCTGCGTCCATATGCGCACCAAAAACCGCGTTTGGGACCATGTGCAACGAACATTAGCCCTGTCCTTTGTGCTTCCGCCGTTGGAGTCCTCAGAGTCAGAGTCCTTGAGGTCGTTGTCACCGGTGACTGCGACCTTGGATTCTAGGAATATGCTCTTGTCAAAGTAGGTGTAGAAACCATAGTGCTCTGTCGGCTTTCCTCGGTCGTACAGCTTGACCGGCTGCGAGCCTGGCAATGGGTACAGTGTAGCTGCCGCAGCAGTGCCATCAGATGCCATGGCTGGTGCAGGGATGAGGTTGGCAATGTTTGCAAGAGCTCCAGTGCCAGTTGTTGTGGCTGAGCTGGCAGTCCTGCTGGTTTTACTTGGAGACGAAGACATTGTTGTTGACGGTGACAGAGTCGTACTCACGCTGTGGTCGCTGACGTCCCTTTTTACTTGGGATGGGTAGTCGGACGTATCCACCGGCGACAAAAAGGTGATAAAAAACGGAGTCTCCTCTCCTTCAAACGGAACAGTCACATTGTCAGTGGTATTCCCCAGGAACTTTTGATCGACAAGACGGGGCGCAGCCGGGGTAGGAGATGGTGCCGCGTCGTCCCTGTCAAACAAGGACGAAGACCTCTTTGAATTTGTCGAGGATGAGCGCACCGTAGTACTGTGCGGGTAAGACCCATTGTGGAAGCTGATCTCGAACCTGAAATTTGGCCGATCTGATGCATACCCAGTGTTGCTGTCTTGTTGCTCTTTTGGCAAAGCACATGTCCACATCTGAGAGGGCGCAACGCAGCTGCTGCGCTCAACAGCAGGGTCGGGCCCAGCAACGGTCATTACACCAGTAGGCATGGGAGGATAGCCTGTGAGATTCAACCACTGGGACTGAACGGGGGTGGGGTCTCCCTTGTGCGTGAGACATATAGCCAGAACGACTGACAGGATAATCACAACAAGGCAAAAGACAAGGATGACGCAGTACCAACGCCGACGTTGTCGCCCTTCAGGGCCTTTGCGACCAAAGCACCCCTTTTTTGGCATGCATCCTCTACCACGCCATAGCCCACCGGTTTTGTTCCAGAATGAATCTTCCTTTTGTAAGCGTCGTCGACGATTTTCGTTCTCCTCGGCGCGTCTGTAGTCTTGAACGGTTACAAAAGTTCCGTGGTGTTCATCTTGTAGCTGGCCTCGGCTAAGGCTGCCTCGCTGTGTGCCTCTTTCATCTTGAGATGATCCAACTTCAGACATGGGGATGCCACCCCGACTGGTCATCGCGTTCTGCAAACCCGGCGAGACAGGGCCAGGGGAGACAGGCCTCTGAGCTCGTGTATTGCCGACCTGAAGGTTATTTGTACGCATGCGAGATGAGTTCCTGCTTGTTGGCGGGGTGTAGTATGGGGGTGGTTCGCTGTCAGAGTCATCGTTGATATCGCGGAAGCTCCCTGGAGGCGGAGGCGGAGTTGGGTTTCCTCTGCGTACGGCCGCAGGACTCGGTGGACGGGGAGATGATGGAATGGAGACTGGAGGTGTGATGCGCTCTTGTCTTTCTCTTTGTCCGTCTTGGGCAGTGGTGATTTCTGGCGAGGAAGACATTCCTCGGGTCATTCCTCTCGGAGCCATCCGTGAAGCCAGTTCCCTCGTGTCGTTTGTGATAGTTTCTTGTGGAGGCATCATGGCGGGGGACATTGCCCTCGGTTGAGGTGGAGGTACCATGGCAGGAGACATTGCTCTCGGTTGAGGTGGTTGGGGAACTGGTTCTTGAAACACTGGCTGTGGGGGCATGGATGGAGGCATTGGTGCAGGCATCTGGACAGGCATCTGAGGCATCTGAGTTGGCATTGGTGTAGGATATACAACCATGGGCTGCATCATTGGCTGCATCATTGGCTGGGGCATTGGCGCTGGTTGTGCCATCGCTGGTGGCATTGCTGGAGGAATTGGCGAGGGAGCCTGTATAGGAGCCTGTATAGGAGCCGGCATAGGCGCTGGCATAGGCACTGGAGTTGGCTCTCTAGGAGCCGGCATGGCACGAGGCAGTTCCTGCACAGGCTCACTCTCAACAACCGGCGAATGGACTGATCGAGCCACGGGGACTGAGGTGTCGCGAGTCTTTGCTTCCCCATCATCCAGCGAGATCAAGTCTCTAGTATCCTCCATCGGCAGAGCCTTTTCATTTCCATCCGAAAACGGATTTTCAGAGCCCTCTATACTCTTTTCATTCCCCTCGACAGCTTTCTGCTTTTCCAGCTCGGCCATCAGTGGATCATTAAATTTTGCGAGAAGGTCAAGGAGGGCAAACGATGCCGGCATCATGTCTGCTGCTGAATTTTCGCCGCGTCCGTTTTCGCTGTCTTGGAACGATTTGATGATTTCGGCACAGCGTTTTTTCGTTGTCATGGAGCAAATGTGACCAATGCACTCAAAATATGGCTCTTCACTGTACAAGTCGTGAGCGCTCGCCTGGTAGTATTCTGCAGCCAGACCATGGCCCGCCAAGTTTGGTTCGACATCCTCGTTACGAAAGACATTTCCTGTAACCACATCATGCGTGGTGGGAGCAAGACTCTTTTCTGACTCAGCGATGCCCTCTTTCTCGAGACTGCTCCAGACGTCGGCATTTCGATAAACTCCTTCTTCCGGGGTATCAGGAGAGAAATGGGAAGTTTCCTTCTCTCTCAGTCCGCGAGTAGCGGATTCTTTGAAGGTGAACGACGTGGCAGACTGTGGTGGAATACTACGAGGCGAAAACCCCGTCCTGCGCGTGGAGGAGGTGTCGGAGCGTTTCAGTAGTGGAGACAACAGGTACGTCCACCATCCTTGCGATTTATGCCGGTTGGCATCGCTCGGACTCGAAGTCGACGCCGAGGCTACTGTAGGCGTGTGCTGGGTTGCGTATTGCCCTCTTGGTGAGTTGTCTTCAAACACAGTGTCTGCTGACATTGGGCGCTCCGACCGCATATTTGGCGTGTTTTGGGCGGTGAGGATGCGTTTGGCATCTTTACTTTGGACAATAGAATGCAGCTCTGGAATAGCTGGGACTGGGGGGATGTCTTCGTCGAGGATACGCGGGGTCGCCTGTGAATAGACGCTGGAGGCAACGCGTGGCCGCTGCAGCTCTTCGTCTGGACTATCGGACGGCCATGATGCGTCTTCTTCCTGTGCGGGTGTGACCATAATTGTAGGGGTGAGCGGAGCCTGGATATTCTGTACAGCCAAACCGCGCGCCGTGTTGTTTTTTCGTCCATTTGTAGAGTCATCATAAGGCATTCTCATGCCAATGACCACAGATCCGTCCGATGGAGAGAGCCCAGACATTGGGGCCGAGCCGGGTTCAAGCGACTGGGGAGACGTGTAATTCCCAATACCTTTTTGGTCAGATGGGATTGAACGTGGAGCGCGCTGTTCTTGTTTTGCCTTCATCTTCTGTTTTTCGCGGGCTCGCACAAGCTGTTTCAAGCCATGCAAGTCAAGCAGCGGCTTGCCATCGTGACCTAACTGTTGGTCGCCCCCGTCTCTTCCTTTCCCGACAGCCGTGATGTCCTGGTGGTTTCTCGAGAAATTGGTGACAACCTGCAAGTTGGTCGGTCGCTGGCTCTTTTTCGAAATTCCACTCTTCCGTCTCCCGCTTTGTTTATTTTTGTGATTATTTGCGGTGGCAGAATTAGAGCTGGACCACTGCATTGTCTCCTGCTGCTCTTTCGGCTGGGACAGATCCACGTAGAGAGCGCGCTCGAAATCGTTCTTGCTCAGCGAAGTGCCAGACTCGATGCCGCTGAGCCTGCCGACCATTCTGGGCTGGGGGCGATCGCCCGAGGAGCCGCTGGCGAGAGACGAGCTCTCCGGGCTAGACGGTTCATCGGTGATGGGCGAGGAGAACGGGAGCTTGAGCTGCTGCTGGGGCGGCCGTAAGCTGGCAGCGCTCTTTGTGTCGATTGTGAGATTCATGGGTATATTTTTGCGACGCAGTCTGCTTCGCAACCTGTTAGTACTTGGTGGAGTTGCTAGAGCCATGATTGTATGCTCTGAGATAGGTAGGAGGAGTAGTTGTAAAGTACCATGTGCGCGCTGCTCAAGAGGAAGAGCTCTAGATAGCTGGATGGATGGCGTATTTCAAGAGGTCGGCCGTCGTCAATAAAGCAATGACAAGCAAAGGGTGAGACAGAATAAAGAACAATGAATAGGCATGAATAGGTGAATGAGTCAATGGACGACAATGACTATTGAAGAAAGAACACAATGGGAGTCGACCAGCGACTCGTCTGAACAAAGACAGACATACAATAGGGTCTATTCACAAGGTGACACACTGCAGACAGAGGAAGAAGAGAAGAAGATAATGAAAAGGCAGAAGATAGAGACCAGTCCAGAACCCCCACCAGCACACTAGCAGTAGTCGTAAGACTCAAAGTAAACAGACACGACAAGAGTCATCATCCTCGTAACTGAGACTGAGTCATCGCTACCTCGGTGACTGGGTTCCAGTGGAGCTTGCACCAGCAGCGAGGCATGAGACGTATTTAGAAACGAGCCTTGGGTGCTGGGCATCGCGTTACGCAGGATGCAAGCTCCAGCAAATCCCCGATTGGACAGCAGATGAGACGGGCGCACTGCAGGCAGGCCGATCACAGCCTGTCAGTGGCCAAGGAGACGGCCGACTCCAAACAGAGCACGAAACAGACTCCATCGCGGCTTTTGCCTGAAGAATGCGCGGCGACGAGCATTGGCTGGAGGAAGTCGCGATCATTGGTTTCGCGGGAAGTCGCGATGCGTCGATCGGCCTGTAGCCGCCGGGTCCCACTTGCGGTTCAGCCAATCATAGTATCAGACAAGCCATGTTCGCGCCGGAGCTAGTGTTTGTTAGGCTTAGCGTCAGGGTTCACCCAGGAATAGAGTGCTTCAGCCAATCAGAGGGCCATGCACCCCGCCATGCTCGGCCCAATTAGGCGGCGTAGATGGGCACCCCACAGCAAGCTCGAAACGTTGAAGCAGTTTTCCTTTTGCATATACTGTATTTAGCACCTATTGAGCACTTGTTTTGGATATATTTAGATTTTTGATAGATCTAGATCAGTCTGCAGTTGCACTCATAGTCAGTGCTAGTCAGTAGTGTTGTCGATCTTCACTTGAGGGTCTTACTAGAGTTACTCTGAGGAAACAACCTTGCTTGAGCATAACTATACTAAAGTCGTACTTATACTCAAAATCAATATACTGTCCATTCTGATGCATTTTATATTGCATGTCGAATATAGTAACTAATGTATTGATAGTAGCCAATGTAAGTCTGACATGTGTAGCATTCACATTAGAAGTAAATCCGCGCAAAGTCCATCTCACCGCCTTGCCCCATCGCGGCAGTAAAAAAAGTCTCAACAGATCACCTCAGACCAAATCAAAGGAACCAATTAATTGAGCAATCACCATGAAACGCAAAACCGACG
Organism: Talaromyces sp. P118-02; assembly: GCA_037040535.1. Taxonomy (NCBI): domain Eukaryota; kingdom Fungi; phylum Ascomycota; class Eurotiomycetes; order Eurotiales; family Trichocomaceae; genus Talaromyces; species Talaromyces sp. P118-02. The sequence goes on from JAXQGY010000497.1 coordinate 205,165, forward strand.
CCTCGCAGCAGTCCAACGGGGCCCACGAGGCCAAGAAACGCGCTCTCACCGACGATGCCGTTGTCTCGCGCTTCCGCGACGGCCTGTTTGAGCCCACCGAGCTCGACAATTACACAAAAGCTTATGCGACCTCGGCGCCGTGAGTTTTATTCCCACGCTGCACACACGATTGGAATGCAAAACTAATACACAAAAAGCTACAAACACGGCGTCATCTCGCCGCTAATCGCACCCGACCTCCTACGCTCCGTGCGCAGCGAAATCGAAGAGAACCTCTCCTTCACCGAGAAGGAAACAGACATCTACAAGATCTTCCAGTCGGGCGACCTCGCCAATTTAGACGGTCTCGACGATGCGTCTCTATCGCGACTGCCCTCGCTGCTGCAGCTGCGCGATGCCCTGTATTCGGCCAAGTTCCGCGCATATCTCTCGTCGCTTACCGGGTCTGGAGAGCTGAGCGGCAAGAAGACTGACATGGCCATCAATGTCTATACCGAGGGCTGTCACTTGCTGTGCCATGACGATGTGATTGGAAGTCGACGGCTTAGCTACATTCTCTACCTGACCGATCCAGACACTCAATGGCAGCCCCAGTGGGGTGGAGCGCTGCGCCTGTTCCCGACCAAGACGGTCAAGGACGACCAGGGCGAGGATATCAAGATTCCGGGCCCGGACCACACCTTGTCAATCCCGCCGGCCTTCAACCAGCTCAGTTTCTTCACCGTTCAGCCGGGAGAGAGTTTCCACGATGTCGAAGAGGTGTACCATCCGTCCGAGCAGGACAAGGGCAAACAAAAACGCGTGCGCATGGCGATTAGTGGCTGGTACCATATCCCGCAAGAGGGTGAGGACGGCTACGAGCCCGGTCTTGAAGCCAAGCTCGCGGAACGCAGCAGTCTGTCGCAACTCCAAGGTCGAGGCGATGCTTTTGACCAGCCACAAGCGCAGACTGTCAGTTGGGAGACCACCAGCTCGGACAAGGGCAAGGGCAAGGGCAAGGGCAAGGCAGTGGCTGAATCAGAAGACGAAGAGCTGACCGAGACGGATTTGGAGTTTTTATTGAAATTCATTGCACCGTCGTACCTGACGCCTGATATTGCCGAGGAGCTGTCCGAGACGTTTGTCAACGACTCTTCTCTCAGCCTGGAAAGGGTCCTGTCGGACAAATTCGCCGTTCGCGTGCGCGAGTATATCGAGCAGCAGGAGAAGAGCAAGCTCCCTACCTCGGCAGACGATATTGAAAATTCCACTGCTTGGACAGTCGCTCGTCCGCCGCACAAACACCGGTTCCTATTCCAGCAACCGCACGCAGAGACCAGCTCGCCTATTCAAGAGCTCCTCAATGAGCTGCTCCCGTCGCAGCCTTTCCGCAAGTGGCTGGCGCTTGTGACTGGTGCTGATCGCCTGACGAGCTACAATCTGCTGGCTCGCCGGTTTCGTCGCGGCGAGGATTATACGCTGGCTAATAGCTATGAGGGGGGAGAGCCGCGGCTCGAGTTTACTCTTGGCTTGACGCCGACTCCTGGTTGGGAGAAGGAGAATGATGAGGAGGAAGAGGAAGAGGAGGAAGATGAGGACGAGGAAGGCGAAAAAGAAGAGAAGAAGAAGAAGGAACCCAAAGAGCCCCGCAAGGAAAACACTACAGAAGAACCTACAATCGGCGGCTACGAAATCTACATGGCCGGCGACGACGACGAGCAAGACGAAGACGCAGCCATCTACAAAGCCGCGCAGGGCGACGACGACGGGATTTTGTTTAGTATGGCTGCTGGCTGGAATCGCATGAGCATTGTGCTCCGCGACAGCGGCACGCTCAAGTTTGTCAAGTACGTGAGTGCTGCGGCGAAGGGGGATCGGTGGGATATCACGGGGGAGATTGGAGTTGAATATGCGGATGAGTAGATCTGTGCAATGCTGGTCATTTCGGGAGATTGGGAATTTGGTAGAAAGAATATATTTTTTTCATTTCATTATTTTATTCTGTATTTTATTTTTCAATTCCGTTATCCACGTGTTTTTCCACATGTCCTGTAGTGTTTAAGTTCTCGCCACGTGGCTGCCACCTACACATGTTGAACTCTGATGTTTTTTTTTTTTGTTGGATTTTTCTCCTCTCGTACCGATTACGTTAATAATAGTAACAATAACTACCCAATTATGGATTGGACTTGTGGATGCAAAAATTTTCCAGGCCGATCCGTTCTAGACCGAGAAGCGCCGAACACCGAAAATCCTTCAATTTCACACATCAGCGAGCGGGTTTCAAAAAGTTGTTTTTACCTACTGGGGCGAATTTATCCAGCCACAGCGTCAGGGCTGACCACATCGCAGGTAAACGGAGACGGAGTCCGTACAGTTTACACGGATATAATTATTATACGTACGTACGACTCCTACGGGCGATGGAGCAGTTCGACGTGGCTGCGCCCGGCCCGCTTCCTTCTGGCTGCCATGTGGCGCGACAAGACTTGGGGATGGTGGTTTATCCTCCATAGTCTATACATGTAGGATTTGTGTAGTACTCTGCTGTAAGACAGTGCTTCGTACGAGACTCAGCACTTGAGACATTCCCAACATTGACATCCGGAATGGCATGCAATGTATTTCTCCGAACTATATACTCAGGTATATCGACCTCGGCATGGTTCGTACTGTTGGCCGCGATTTCAATGTTTATTCGCGGGGTAATCCATCATCCATGGTCGCTATAATAAATAATAATAATAATGTCATAATTGCATATGTACGCGAATGGCTTGCAGCCGTCAGCTGAATCCTGTCATCCAGTTGTTATGGTGAACCGAGTAACGATCACCGGCGGGATACGTGCGTAGTCAGAAATACATATGCGCTTTAAGCGAAAAGATTCAATAATGGTTCAACTTTGAATGATTACTCGGTTGTAAATATTGTCGGCGGACATAAAATAAGCAGTGCACAGGATATCCAAGTGATCGACAAACTGAGTAATCGTCTAGGTGAATAATTAATTGTATGACCAAGGTCGGTGCACATCTACTTCGTACATGTATCCGTAGTATATGCAGGGTGGTCCCTGCGCAGATGTCACGTCTAAACATATTACAGCGTACAGTATTCAGAATTGTTCAATGTTATGTCAATGTTCAATGTTCGCTTGTCTGCATCTCCGAGTCGCACAATATTATTATACTCTTATTATAATCCATCACGGACCCTGTACATCCTCACGAAGCACGGAGCCCTCCGTTGGCAGCGATGAACCCTGAAGCCGGGTTACATTATTGACCAGCATCAACTCTGACGCCGAGATCCCCGAAAAGACCGAAGAAGAAAAAAAAAAAAAAAAAAAAAAAAAAACTCGAAAATAAAGCAGTCTCGGCAGTTGCAGTCACTACGTACGTACTCAGTAAAGTTAGTAGGGCGCACGGATTGCCGGTTTTAGGCTGAGGCGGGACGATCTGCCATGTGTGCGCAGCTAGCAGCGAGCATCTTACATGTTCCCAATTTTGGGGGTTTCCCATGATTATTGTTCTTATTTGATGAATTAATAATAATAAATAATACAAAAAGACCAGCGACGACAGTTCCTATGTAAGTAAATGCATTCCTTACATCCGCAAGGCATCTGACCAAGCCACATGCCAAGCCCCCTTCCAAGGAGCGTGCCACGTGAAGCAATCCCTTCATTGCATGATTACGTGCGTGGCTGGCATGCTGCCCTAGTACCGTTCATGTATTGTAACTCAACGTTGTACGGCCGCTCCGGCAATACGACATCGGGTGCAGAGTCGTATTATTACCCCGTATTACGGCCTTGCCAGGTACCCTTGCTGCACCTCCGCGGAGAACGAGTACAATGTAGATGCCTGTTATTTATGGTCCCTGTGAATTAATGTGTATATTATTATATTAAGATTGAAAATGAGTATACGAGTACAGGGTGATAGACTATAGTGCAAATACTGCTGCATTAATATTAATCTTGCATGATAAGAGCACGTCGCACCGGCCTGAGAAATTAGGCCGTCAGAGCACTCACTTCCCGTTTTGGCAGCTCGTGCCCGAAACAGCCTAGCGCCGCGGATCTTACGAGCCCAGGCCCAACAAGGACATGCTACATACATACATACATACATACATCAATTGATTTCCTCAGCCCACGTTGGTTACAGATACGGATTATGCATCCGCCCAGCATAATGCACGCGCCCAACCCAATCGGAGCGGCTGGGCGGTATTGCGATGGACACGGAGTGGCCAGGCCAACAATAGCAGGCAATAGTACAAACTGTACTCTGTACAATACATTGTACGTATTATTATGTATGCATGCACATCAACTGCTCATGGGGACCCGCAATCCTGCCCCTCTCCCCGGACGCTACTTTGTGCACCTCGTGGTTTTATTTTTTATTTATTGAATACTAGTTGTGCTGCTAGCTAGCCGGATGCGACTCTAGTGCACATCATCCATGTGCTCGGAGTATACATTCGACACGCCTCTGCGCAGTCTGCTCAGGCGCAGTCGGTTGAAAGTGCGAATACCAAGGCATGCAAATACCACACTCGGATAGGGGGAGAATAACAACATGCAAAAGAAAAAGAGAATAAACAATCACGCACTCTGTCGAGAAAGCATACACAACGTGGACACCCATTATTGAGACCTGGGCGGGCTCCACCGGGAGTAATCGCCCAAATGGGCGAAATGTGGCATGGCTGTGGGGGAGCCCGCCCGGGCGCCACACTGGTGCGCTCCTTCCTGCTCGCCTGTACCGCTTGTAATGAGTATTACACCTGCCAGGACGGATACCGACGAACCCTGTGCCTGCGACTCCCGTCTCGTCTCTCTGCAGTCGCTCGTTTCACTTCTTCAACATCGCCATCTCATCCTCGTTGCCCACGCCGACCATTATACGAAGCAGCACACCTCCAGTCGACTCCAGCCGAATCCCGCCTGGATGCGCGCCCAATAGTCTGCGCTCGCTCCACTTCGTCCACTTCGCTCACTTCGCTCCCTTGATTGCCGTCTCCCTTGGTCCAGCAAGCTAAGCTGTCTCTCGTTCCTGCTGCGACGCGACCGCTGCTTTTTTGTGTATACGCTCAAATCGACTACATCGACCAAATCGACCGACCGCAATCTGTCAACCGGTGCTCGAGTCCTACGTGCGGCATCCGTTTCCAGGGTACTTACTTGCTTGTCGCCCGTGTCATACAAATCCCTTCACTAACAGACCAGCCCGAATAGAAAGCATCCTTGCCTCGCCCGTGCCTCCTTGATTGTGCTCTCGTCTCGTTGCCCACCCCTCCCCCTTCCCTCGCCGCGCCCAATTTTCGTGATCCTTGCCGATTGATTGCCCATAAAACACGGCCCGCCCAGCCAAACCCATTTCGCGTGGGAATTCCTCAACCTTGGTTCGCTCTCACGTGGGACCCGAGTTAATCGGCTCTTATAGCCCTCCCCCGAACCGGACTTGTGTTGCTGCTCTGCCTCACATTCCTTCGTTTTCTCTCGCTGCTGCTTCCAATCGGTACTGGGACACAGCGCAAAGTGACATGCTATAGCTGTCTCCGTTCATTCACAAACATCAAAAAAATTTATTTACAATGGAACCGTCCGTCGCGCACCGTCCGTGGGAGGACGTCAAGCCTGGCTTCCACAACACGCCCACTGTCACTACAACGCAGACGCTCCCCTCGATATCGACGCTGACTGCCAGCATGAATGGCGGCCCTGTGCCGCCTGCGGAGAAGTCGCCGGCAAGCTCAATGAACACGCTCGAGCGGGACTCGGGCAATTGGTCTATGCCGCAGAGCACAAGTGTGTCTACCTTTCAATCCCCATCCGCAGCTCATACTGACTGGCCAGGATCCTCGACCTACTCGCAAACCACAAACGGGACTGGCAACAATTACCACTCCATGACCTTCCTTAACTCGTCGCAACCCTCGCCAAACCGCCATTCAGGCGTCTCCGACCGATCTCCGCTCGCCCAGGATCCTTCGACGACGCCCTCGCCCGCCGGTGCCCACCCATCGCCGGGTTTTGCCGCCAGCCAAGCGCCCCCTTCGTCGACGCTCCCTTCAATAAACCAAAATTTCGAGGCCCCATCGCATCGAAGCAGCCTCATTGAGCCGCCCGAGTCGCGCCGGAGCAGTGTGGACAGCCGCATGAACCAGGGCATTAGCGCACTGGCCATTAACCCGACGTCGCCTTACCACAGCACCAACGCCTCGCAATCGTCAATTGTCTCCGGTCTGCAGCGAGAACGCGGAATTTCCACCGACTACACCAATGCCAACCCCAATAGTTTCCGTGGACCGCGTTATTCCGCCCAGCCCCTGTCTCCACTGGGACCCCGTGGCACCGATCAGCGCGGCTTCACGTCTGGGCGCACTGCCCCGGCCATCTCCTCGAACCCTCGATCCGAGATCTACAATGCAGAAGCCCCGACCGCCGGAATGGCCTATGCCTTTCCCGATCCCGATGTAGCTCGTTCGAGCTCGAGCCTCACGTCGCTGGACAAGCCAACCCCGACCCAGCAGGCCTCATTTTCACGCAAGGGCAGTATTGCCGAGTCGATCAACAGCAGCGTTTACTCCGCTGAAACCCGGCTGCCCCGCGGCCAGCAAGGTACGTTCCCGATCGCTGCCTTGTACTTCCACAAGGACCCCCACTGACGTATGTGCCTGCAGAATTGCCCCAGAATGTGCATCATCACTCGCTCCAGCACAAGCAGGTGCGGGAGCTCATGACTGAGGCCGATGTGGCCAACAACTCGACCCCGTACAGCCGGACTCCCGAGCTGCGTGTGACGCATAAGTTGGCCGAGCGGAAACGCCGCAGTGAAATGAAGGACTGCTTTGAGATGTTGAGAATCAGACTGCCGCAGAGCCAGAACAACAAGTCGAGCAAATGGGAGACGCTCACACGGGGTATGCACACTCACAATTTTACATGCCATACGATAGACTAACAATCTCTAGCGATTGACTACATCACCTCTTTGGAAAAACAGGTGGCGACCTCGCGCCGAGAAACGACCGAGCTTCAGCGCGAAATCCAAGAGTTGCGGGCCCAACTTGGCGGACAGCAAGCCAACGGGCAGAACCGACTATACGAATCCCATTCGATGAACGGCCCACAGACAAACGGGGCTCAACCAGGCTCCTATCCTACCTACGCATCCGGGATGGCTGTGGATCAGCCGCGCACACTACCGCCTCTCATCAATGGCTCGGTGGCGGCCATGCAAGGGGTGCAGTACACTGAAGAGCGACGATAGGTCGCCTCAGGTGCCGATCCTTGCAAGGGTTGCGTTGTCTCGGATTGCCTACCATTTATTCTGATATTTCACTATATGGATGCCCAGAAAAGTGTCTTGCATAGCCGGTGTTACTATAGTTTTTCTATCTTTTTTTTATCCAGTGGATCTGGGCCTGACAAATTTTCTTTGTACCGCGATGCCAGGGATTGTTTTGGTTATTTATCTGGTTATGGAGTTGGTCACGGAAGTGTACAAAGAGAAAACCTTCATTGGATTGGCGTGACATGAACATTTGGAGTTTGGATCTCTCTTTTCTTTCATTTTGTCTTTCTACTTTGATTTACTTTGATATCCTCGACGGTTTCTAGTATACATGTCTAAACCAATCTAACAATCGCTGGCGTTGGCATCGTCGGTTGATTTGCATTTTTGATCTATGCGCATGGTTGTAAGAACCTTTGTCCAAGAGTCACTGAACGTGAAGTATGTAGAACTCGGCAACTTCCCCCCACTCAAGGAGCCGATTCTGAGGGGAACTAATCATGCTCGGCCCCGCGTTTCGCTGTAATTCAACCCCGAATCTGGGGAAGTAGCTTTGCGTTCCAGCTCCTGATAGGCTGCTACTTGTTTGTAAAGCTTTGAGTCGATATTGAGGCAATCACGGCTTGAATCATCGGTAGTTTGGTCTACAGTAGATTGTTGGCTTAAAAGGTGCAATTCTCGTCTTGTTATTTTATCTGGTGCATGTGTATTTTGGCTGGATTAAAGGATACAGAAAATGTGGTCCGCTGTGGCTTTGGCTTTGGTGTTTTCGGTGGCCGGGGCGCAAGAGTATGCACTCTTCACTGCTTTGAAGATCTTTGTTAAGACTAATTGTTATACGCAGAGGGACGAATGTGATCTACCCAGCACGCTTTAGCACGACAGCCGGTTTTGAGCCCTATCTCAAAAGCTCCTCGCCCCAATGCGTCACGTTGACACCCTCGGACGCCGTTCTAACTCTCGACTACGGAACAGAATCTTCTGGAATCTCCTTTTTCAGCGTGCATGACATCTCCAGCGCTGCACAGATTGAAGCCAAATACACAGAAGCACAAGCCGGTCTTGACGAGCCCTTTGGCGACGGACCATGGACGTTTGCCAATGGGCTGTCAAACACATTCCGCGTCGAGACATTTAATGTAACCGACACGGGCGATTATCAATCTTTTTTCCTGCAGGGTGGATTCCGGTGGCAGTCCTTGAGACTCCTCGGAGAATCTGGAAATGTAACCCTCTGCGGCACTGGATTGAAGTCGAACAACAACCAACCTCTAGACAACCTCCCCGGCTCCTTTGACTCCTCCAACACCCTATGGAACGAGATCTGGCGCCTCGGCGCGCGAACCGTGCAGCAAGCATGCATCGCCAACGGCTCAGCGCCGTCGACCTGGGAAGTCGTAACTACCGGCGCTGATGCCGGCGTTTTACTGCGCGGCCAGCAACCAGCACAATCCGTCCATGGCCTCGACATTGCAAACTATACCATGTCCTTTGACACGAAAATCGTTCGAGGCGGGACGGGCTGGAAAGTGGCCTCGAATGCGCAGGGGTATGGTCCGTATTTCGTGCTTACGAGTGAATACCCTGCTGGCTCGACGTTTGTGAATACGAATCGGACCCTTGTGCCCCCGAATACGCTGGTGGTTGGGTATGGGTATAATCTGGTTAATCAGACGACGCTGACTACGGGACCGGTGGTGCAGTTTCCTGTCAACTTTGATGTCAAGGAAGGGCTGTGGTATGGGATATCGACGAGTATCAATGAGACGGGGTATACTATCACCATTACCGACAAAAACAGCAACAGCAGCCTTTCACCTATATTCGTCCCACTGGCCGATTTCGGGTCTTTCCCTACACTTGTGTCATATACAACCTCCGGAACACCGACTCAGGGAACCTGGGGCTTTGGCCCGTATCAAGACCAGACAGCCCTAGTCAGGAACGTCCAAGTCGATGTGCAAAACGGGTCGACCATATACACCAACCCCATGAACAGCCCCTCAGTCCTGGGAGAATTCGGCGTCATGAGCAACACGCACAACGTCTGCCTCGACGGCGCAAAGCGCGACCGCCTGGTCTGGTCTGGCGATTTCGTGCACGCACACCGCATCATCATGGCCAGCACGAACGAGCACAAATTTGTTGCCGGGACATTGGCGTATCTCCTAGAGTGGCAGGCCACCTCTGGCCCCTTTGCAGGGCTGGTTAGTCTTTCGCCGGCAATGGGACAGAGTCCGGATTACGCGCTGTCGTTTTACGACTCGTTTGGCCTGTTGGATTATTCGATGCTGTTTTTGGTGTCGTATTCGGGGTATTTCCTTCATTCAGGCGATATGGCGTTTCTACAGAGTTCGTGGTCCCAGGCGAGACAAGTTGTCGAGGCGCTTTTGACTGTGATCGATCCGGATTCTGGCCTCGCTGTTACAGACAAAATTCCTGGGATCTATTTCATTGGTGCTAGTAATGGAACTGCCACGTCGGCGCTGCTCAAGTTCTCGCTCGACCAAATGGCTACGCTTGCAACTGCTGTTGGGGACAATCAGACGGCGTCGACATGGCTGTCAACTGCAGCAAACATCTCCGAGGCAGTTAATCGCCAGCTCTGGAGTGACGCTCTCGGCACATATGCCGAAAGTCTCACCGCGCCCACCGTCTCGTCCATCGCAGGCACGGCCTGGGCGATCAAAGCCGGAATCGCCAACCAAACTCAAACTCTGTCAGCCATTGCCGCGCTGTCTAGCCTCCGTCTTGGTATCGGATACAAAACGGACAGTGCGGTTGATGCCTCTGACCCAACCACGAACCTGTCACCGTTTCTTTCTGGGTTTCTGCTCGAGGCGCTATTCCTCTCCCTCCGCGACAACACCACGCCTAGTAACACATACGACAACGCCACAACAGACGCAATCTCCGTCCTCCTCGACCAGCTATGGTCCGCCATGGTCACACGCGACGAATACTACACCGGCACATCCTGGGAATACGTCTTCCCCGATGGCTCCCCCGGCCTCGGCCTGTTCACATCTCTGTCGCACCCCTGGGGCGGCGCACCCACGTATGTTCTAACAGAGTACCTCCTCGGCATCCAACCGGTATCTGCGGGCTACTCCGAATGGACTTTCCGCCCATCTTTGCTCCTCAATTCTACATCGTGGGTGACCGGGCGCGTGCAGACTCCGCATGGGTATATTCATGGGCACTGGAGTTTGGTTGATGAGGACTTGAGTATGAGGATTTGTGCGCCAGAGGGTACGAGGGGCAGTGTGCGGTTGCCGTTTAAGGTGAGGAAATGTGTGGTGGATGGGAGGAAGATCAAGATCGAGGGGGATGTGTTTAGGGTTGATGTTGCTGGTGGGGAGTGTCATGGTGTTGAGGTGGTGCTTGCTAGGGGTTGAAATTTGGTTTATATACATATGTACGTAAATAAATGTCTAAATGGTCCAGTTTGCATAGCATCAGTTGATTCAATATTTGCAATTTTTGAGGTCCAATCTGAGTCAACTAATAAGAAATATGTACATGTATATATCTAGGGGATATACAACAGTGAAACATCAATGATTTAATGAAACTCTGAACTTTTATAATATTTTGAGAAAGGGCATTGGTTTCTCATTGATTTCTAATCAATACAGATTGAAACTGCATATTTACATCCTTTCAGTACACATTACTACAAACAGCAGACCATCAGTTAGGGCTTCACGTCGGGCGCTAACCCGCCAGTCCCAACATCCCGACAAGCAACATCCCGACAAGGTCCGACAGCCACTGCAACAGTGAACCAGTTCTGATGAATAATCCGAATCTCAATATTCTGAATAATCAGTTGGCATCGTACGACTTGGGAATCTGCTGATCAGTCGTCTATAAATACTGCTTCCTTCCTGGGCTGATTGAGACACAAGAATCGCGGTTATATCCATACACAAAAGATACAAACGTATACTCCAAATTTGAAGAACACCATGTCTACCCAGAAAGCCATCATCCTGTCAGAAATCCACAAGCCTGTCACCCTCGTCGAGGACTGGCCTATCCCCGAACCCGGCGCCAACCAGGTGCAGGTCAAAATAACCGTCGCCGGCATCAATCCTCATGACGGCAAAGGCCGCGAAACAGGACTCTTGGTGGCCGACCGTCTGCCCACCGTCATAACCAACGACGCCGTCGGAAAAGTCTCCAAGCTAGGCCCAGGAGTCACTGATCTCGCTATCGGAGACCGCGTCGTCTATTACGCGGGATTCGCGGACTCGACGCAGTCTGCCCTGCAAGAATACGCCATTGCAGACCGCGCCTTTCTGACAAAGATCCCCGACTCCATCACCGACGACGAAGCCGCGACTTTGCCTGTCAACACCATCGCCCCCCTCGCAGCTCTCTTCCACTCACTCAAGATCCCCGCCCCGTGGACTCCGGCTGCGGACCAGTTCGACTACGCCAGCATCACGCTCTTGGTCGTCGGCGGCGGTTCCAGCTGTGGCCGGTTTGGCGTGCAGCTCGCCAAGCTCGCCAATATCGGACGCATTGTCGTCGTGGGCGGTGATGAGGCTGAGCTAAAGTCCTATGGAGCCACGCATGTCATCGACCGCCACGCCGACTACGACACCCTTCTCGCCCGTATTCGCGCCGTGGTTGGCGATGACCTCGTTTACGCGTACGACGCCATCAGCGTGCCAGAGGACCTGGTGCTCCCTCTCAACGCGCTTTCGAGCACTAAGAAAGGCTCGCTGGTGCGGCTACTGCCCATCGGACCGGTCCCAACGTCGAAAGTTGTGGGCAAGGAGGCGGGCTTTGAGGTGATTGATGTATTTGGCAGCTGTGAAACGCATCCCGAGCTTTCCGCGGGGTTTTGGTCAAGGGTTCCGGACTTCCTCGAGAGTGGCAAGCTTAAGCCGCTGGCTTATACGGTGAAGGAGGGGCTTTTGGCGAGCCACGTCAATGAGGTGTTTGATGCTTATAGAGATGGGAAGAAGGTTATCAAGACGCATATCCACTTGTAGATATGTAGCTACTACGTATTAGTATAGAGTTATGTTGGCGCCTCCATATATATCCCATCGGCTGCTGCCCAAGGGACCTTTGGTTTTTTGGTGTAGTGGTTATTAGGTTATTAAGAATATAACACTGAACAGAGATCTATATCAACTAGCTGTGAACAACCCACTGGTGACGGATCCTGTCCAAATATAGCTGCAGCTGGGCCTTGGTGTTTTCCGCCCAAGGAAAAGCTTCCTTATAATGCTGGGTATGCATATGCTCGAGCGCAGCAACAACCAAGTAAAGATGATTCGGCGATGTTTCATCGGCCCAGTACGGAGCCATGAAACTGGAGTGGCACTCGGCGATATCAATGACCATCGTCGTCGCAGTGTCAAGAGCCGCCAGCGAGCCCTTTTGCCATTCTTCGAGAGATTTGAAATTGGCGGAAATCGGCTGCGGTGGGATGTTGGATATATGGCTGTGCATCAGGAACAATGCCCTGTCCGAGTCACGTCGTGCTACTTGTGTAGAAGAGAGGAGCTTACCTGATTGCCATGGCTACTGCCGTGCAATGAGCCGCCGCTCTTTGGTTATGCGAGAGAAAAAAGCCTATAAAGGATTGGATAGAAGCATCCAGACTGTCGAGTAGGATTAATCGGCTGTTTACATCCGCAACAGTCAGGCCGCGTATTACTTGGTCCAGGATACAAGACGCTTGCGCTGCGCGCCCGAATCCACCAATGCTGGTTAACGTCAAGCACGACAAGGCAATGTTGGGTATAGCTTCTGGTTCAAGAACATCGATTTTGGCGAGTATGTCACGCTCGACTGGGAGCCGGGCGTCTCCAGACGGCAAAAACGTCGCCATTGGCTGGTCAAAAAGGTCTACCTCACACGCAAAGGCTCTGGAGTGTCGGTTAGCTATATTCGATGATAGAAATAAACGAAACACACCTTTCATAAATGACAATTCCCCACCACGTATTTCCAGCCTCTTCGACTTCTACTAAATTCCCATCATGCCGCCTGACGTGGATACGAGCGGCATAGGCCATTCGCGCACAGCTCGCAATCGTGACCAAGGCGGCCTCAGGCCTCCCATTTGCATATTCGTAGATCGCCAGCAAAAAGCTAGCCTGAACTAAAGATATCGAAGGCTGCATCGACCCTTGCACCTGTGCGACCAGCGCCTTTGTGGCGAGATATAGAGACTGCCGGCCAGTGACCGGAGCCGGGTCTCTGTCTCCGGAACCATTTCCTCCATAAGCTATCAAGCAGACACTCAGCAGCAAGACGGACAAATCCGCGCTAGGAGGCGCCCCCGTCGCGACGAGGCTGTTCTGAAAACGCGTCCGCGAGATGACGGGCAGATGGTTGTGGAAGTGTCGGAAATAGAGCGCCGTGAGATCGTCTACAAACTCGCCAGTCGACCGGATTATGCGTTGGACCTCTTGGTAGATTCCATCCCTGGTAAAGTTAGTAGTCTTACATATTTGCTGCGGGTGGACTACTACTGACAAGGACTCAAAGACTGGGCGGTATAGATTGGCCTTGTCGGGTATTGGCGCTGGAAGGACGTCGATTATCGGCGCAGGTGGTGTCTCGCGGTGCTCAATGATTCTGTGAGAAGCCGGAATATAGCGGCAAGGGAGATCCTTCCTGTAATTCGAGCATTAGGTGTCTGTTTGTTCGTATTTCTCCCCGTCGGCCAAGGTGAATTGGGGCCGCTTACAGTATGCAGTAGCTGCACGAAGGCAAAGCCCTGTTGCACTTTTTCTTGCGCGTCTTGCAGCTGAGACATGCGCTCTTGGCGTGGAGTTCCGACGGCATCGTGACTTGTGCGATGAATCGAGCTGGTGGGATATTTTGTTTTGCTGAGATTTGGCTGTCGGGATTGTCGGATGGTTGTCGGGGCTGTCGGAAATGTATGGCGGCTTTTGTCGGGCCCCATATAAATAGCACTAGACGGTGTGAACATTGAGATTAAGGACATGCTGCAGTACATGTGAAATTTGAGGAATAAGGGTTTATTATACAGTCATATCTACTACCAACTTCCCCCCTGCCCCCCTGTGGTATTCCTCTACAAGCTCATTGAGCCTCCGAAACGGAAACGATCTCAATTCCGCCGCGATTTTATGGCTCGACACAAAATCCAGCATCTCTCGCAGCTGACGATTAGTGCCTACCAAACTGCCGACGACCGCAATATCTCGAAAGACCAAGTCTCTCGCACTTATCTCTAGCTTTTTCTCCGGAAAACTGACAACGACCATGGTGCCGTGATTCCTCAACAGCTCCATGCCCAGGTCCAATGCGCGCTGGGACTCTGGGAGAAGAATGACGGCCTCGAGCCCGAGTTCTGTGCGAGGTTTGGTTTTGCTGTTGGTTTTTTGTCCTGCTGATTCCAGCATGCCCGCTGCATCTTGTTTCCGCACGTCTACAACTGTCACCCGGCGACCAACAGAACCCATTCGCTCCACTAAGCGTGCTAACAACGCCAACGACTGATCATTAGCATCAATAGCGAGCACTTCCATACCCAGATGCGCCGCAAACTGGACACCCAAATGACCCAGCCCACCCCCAGCCCCGAGAATACCAACCCTGCGAACAGAACGCAGCCTCTCATGGTGCAGCGCCGCCCATATAGTAAGTCCAGCACACATCAGCGGCGCCGTCTCCACGGCCGTCATACCCGCAGGAATCGGCGCAACCTGGCGACTATCCACGAGAGCATACTCCTGAAACCCGCCGTCACGGGTGAGTCCCAGATTCCCTGCACGAGGACAGTAAACCGAGTACCCTGGAGCATCTTTTTCTGGATTGTTGCATTCGACGCAGCTCGAACAGGGGTGATACGCGCGCCCAGGAACCCCCACGCGAGTACCCTCCACAAGCCCTAAATGCGAGGACACATCAGGTCCCAAAGAAACGATTTCACCGGCAAATTCATGGCAGCCGATGCGCGGTAGGTCCGGAGACATAGCCCCGGATGCGAACACGGCGTCGGTGTGGCAGTATGATGCGGCGAGGACTTTTATGAGAATATCGTGGCCGTCTGGCGGGTCTGGGAGCGGGATGTCTTTGAGGACGTACGGCGAGTTGAAGTGCTCGAGCACGGCGGCGAGCATGGTTGCGGGCATTTTGGATGGCATGTTTGAAACATGGAGAGTCTATCGGCTTCCAGGTAGTATGTATATTCAATGAGTAACGGAGAAGTTCTCCAACGCTCCGGCTTGGAGAAGGGTGGGGTTTCCCCAATCTTGACTCCAACGATTCCCCAACCATAATCATGAAGAATTCTAGTGAAGAATTGGGCGTAGGGAGGGCAAGTCGTCCGGTTCATAAATATGATAAATGTGCTGTTTCACTATCAATCGATTGCATCTGGTTCAAGGACAAGTTTGTTTCAAAACTGCCTGTATAGCAAATGAAGACGCATCCAGTGGATATCGAAAAGGTGCACGTCACTCAGAACGACTTCCTTCATCTTAGCCTTTACCAGTTTCCATACATAGAAAATAGTCGAAGTGGCTTGGTATCTGTTCTCATCGACGCTTGCCCTAACCGTGGGGGGTCAGCGGGGTTGTTGATGCGGGGGACAACACCACGCATCGCTCTGAACAGGAAGAATATCAACCAACCTTTCTTTTAAAATCTCCAATCTGTTGTTTCAGTATGAGTTCTTCTAACAATTCCACTGGCAAACCCACGCCAATCGTCGAGACAGATCTCAACCCGGCCAACCTCAGCGCCCAAAAGAACATTGTTCGCAGATTTTACAAGGACATGTGGGACAAGCATGACACTTCCATAATCCCCTCCCTCATCCATCCAGACTTCACCTTCCGCGGCTCTCTGGGCCCTGTCCTCGTCGGCCACGCCGAATTCGCATCGTACGTGCGCTGGCTCACCGGCGTCCTCGACTCGTATACATCCGATATCCTCGACCTCGTCGAGGAAGGGAGCAAGGTGGTCGGCAAGCTACGGTTTCACGGAGTCCAAAAAGGGCATCTATTTGGACAGCCACCGACAGAAGACTGGGTGTGGTGGATTGCTGCTGCGATTTTCACGTTTGAGGATGGCAAGATCAGGGATCTGTGGGTTTTGGGAGATGTTTATGGCTTGGTGGGGAGGTTGAGGAGGGAGGGCTCGGAGATTGAGTTTGTGCCGGATGGTACTGGTTGATGTACTATTGTTATTTAAAATAGACCTCAGCAATGATAAACTTGAATAATTAATCACCTGGATTGAAATTGACCAGCATGCGTATATCAATTGGTGTGGGGATCACCTACAGTGCGTGATAAACAGTCTTTGCGACACCTTTCCGAAAATGACCAATTACAAAAGATCTTAATATTGAAATTAACCACAAAATAGTATTATTGTTGGTTTCTGCAGGCAATCAAGATGCCAGGCACCGGTGCAGGCTGCGCCATGTGTCAAACGGTGTCACGTGTAACACACGTGACCTCGTCTAGCAATAGATATATCATATAGACAGCGTCAGAGCTTTATTAGAATTAGAAAAATATATAACTAGAACCTTATAAATTTATAACTATTATTATAAGTAAAAATATTTTATTAACTATAAAGTTATTTTATATTAATTAGTCTTAAGTAATAAGATAGATTAATAAAATATTAATAACTAATTAAATTATTCTTTAGATTTTTAAAAAGCGTTAATTCTAAGGATTTTAAAAGCTAATTAAGTTATTTTTTAAATTTTTAAAAAATACTAAATTATATAAAAAAGAGAAATTTAGTAGGTTTATTATATAAAACTAG